>APFE030223009.1:29368-84969 GCA_000404065.3 Pinus taeda
TTATCTCCCTTTTCTGCTGTAGCATTATTTGCAATTTTTGGAAATTTGTGCCCACTGAACAATTCAGATTTTCACAAGATCTCATGCCCAAAATTTCTGCAATTTCTCACAACTCAGCTCCTTGGAACTCGTGCCCAAAATTCCGCATTGAAAACTGTGCTGAAGTGTGACTCGATTTTTGTGTTGAAGGGTGACTATACCTCTTCGAAAATTATGCCAGAACTAAGCTAAAGCCTCCCTCGAAAAATGTGTTGTAGTGTTGGAAAATTCCTAGAAATTTGTGCCTAGGTGCCTCGATTTTTGTGTTGCTGCCCTTGATTTCTTCGCTGTCAGCTTTTTCGAATTTGTACTACTCCTTGATTTTCGTGCTGCTGTATGCCCTTTGTTGTCGCCCGAAGTGTACACCAAGGGCCACAACACTCAAGACAAAGTTTGTCATTTTAAACTTTGTCCACTCCATTCTAGCTATCTCCTAGGCAAGCTAAGGGGTTTTGTCCCTAAGAGGTGAAAGATGGATGATGAATGAAAACTTGTTGCTCCTAGGAGATGCACTGCAAGCTATCTTATTAACATGACTTAAATTAGATGTAAGCAAGATTAATTGAGCAATGTTTAAGATATTCAATTAAATTTAGACAAACCAAATTTAAAGTTATGAGACCAGTGCCTTTAAATATAATGCTCATAAAGAAAAGACTTTCAAGATAAATGATTCACCAAGTAACAAGATGACAAATGCTGCTTTAGATGGATGATCGACTAACTTATATGAAATGCAAGATGAAACGAGAGTAAACGACCTAAGCACTTAGTTTACGATTTACTCTGAGCTAAACGCTAAGTACTTATACGAAAACTTCAATGAAAATCCCAATTATGCAGATGCTTAAAAATACTCAATTTTAAGAATTGAAATATCTACAATTTTCCACAAATCCATGATAATAGAGTATTCAATAGAAATGTTGATCACAATTACTTGAAAATTTCTTAAAACTAATTGTTCAAGAGATATCCAATAATTCAAGTAAACGGCTCTAAACTTAGAATTAATATCCTTCTTAGATAGTGAGCGGTCTCAATAAATATTAAGCATTAAAATCAATGATCACAAATTTAGTTGAAGCATGCAAATAATGAAAGCCATGAAAGCACTTAAATTTCATTAATTAATTACCAAGAAAAACCATGAAATTTAGATGCTAACCGAATAAACACTTCAAACAAATTCTGGAGTTAAATGATTTTCTAAATAACTCAATTCCAGAAAATATTTCCTTTCCTATAGTCAAACTTAGAAAAAAATAAAAAAAATTATAGTTGCCTTTGACTATAGTTTTTTTTTTAATGTTTTCTAATTTCTACCCCAAAAAAATCTAAAGATTGTGGATCCCAAAACCCTTATCACATAAAGTAAAAAAGAACTTAGATTTTAAAAATTTATGTCATACTTTGGCAAATTAATGTGATAATGTTTTGTGAAAATTAAAATCCTTTTTAAAAGGGCCAAAAGAAAACTTCTTAAGGTGGAAAAATTTAAATTTTAAATTCTTTATGGGCCAAAGGCCACTTAAAAAATTTAAATCGAATGTTCATGAAAATTTAATTCTTTTAAAAGGCCAAGACCAAAAGTTAGAAATGAATATGTTGAATTGTTGACTTAACCCAGCGAGAGGAAAATGACGATGAGGATCTCGGGCAGCGAGGGAGAAAGAGCGAATGTAGGTTAGGTCGAGTAGCAAAGAGACACAAAGGAGGAGCTCACGCATGGAAGAGTATGCTGTCGAGAGGAGCTGCGATAGGGTAGCGAAAATGCGGAGGGTTTTGGGCTACAGGTTTATGAAGAACGAGGAGTGGGAGGGATGCTTGTGTGCAGAGAGATTAAGGTCCGCACGCTGAGGGGAAAGGAATGGCTGGGAGGTTTAGGCAACAAAGGGAGGAGGAACAAGGAAATAGGGATGCGGATGGGAGAGTGACACAGAGGGGAAAGGTATCTACGAGTTAAGGAAAAAGAAGACAGTGGTGAGGGTTGCGTGAGGGAAAACGCAAAGGAGAGATGAGAGGATTTGTATAGAAGAGATGGGACGCAAAGGCTGAGGAGAAAATAGTGGGTTGAGGGAGAAGAAATAAAGAAAAATACAGAGGGATGAAGCTGCGATTTAGGGAAGGAAGATCACGCAACAATGAAGAGCCTCAAGGCAATGGATAGGAGAAAAAATGGTAGCCCAAAGGCCCTAAAAAATTGCCCAGAAATTTATATCTCAAACTGATGTATTTCTGTGTCGAATTTTCCCTAAAAATTACTATGAAAACCTCAGATTTGAACCTTTAAACAATTGATTTAGTCGCTTGATCCCTGCACACAAAAGTTTGAGGCTAGATCTTGCCCTCTAGGGCCTAGATCTGCCTCAAAACCTCAAATTTTCTTTGAGAATTTTCAGATTTGAACCTGCACAAAACAAAAATAAAAACCCAAGACCTAATACATATACAAAAATCTAAAACAAAAACCCAAATCCCAAGTTAGAAAACTAAAACAAAAATGTAATTTTTCAAATCTATACACTTAAATTATAGATTTATCAGATCTAAGGAGTATGACTCCAACTCTGCTCCCAGATCTGTAGATTTGAGACTCTTTCTAGTTAGATTTAACAATTTAGTACAATAGTTTGAAGATAAATAATTTTTTAAGTTTTAGGTACTAGCCCAGGACACCCCTGCAAGATATAATTCGTTAGATAATCTAGGAATTTTAATTTGGAAGGCTCTCCAGATCTTAAGTTTCGGTAGTCGATTGGTTCAACCAAGAACTTCCCCAAACGTCCAAAATTTCTGAATCAAATGATTTTTGCACACTTGTAAAATAAGCCGTTAAACTAATAGAAGTATAAAATAACTATTAAATCTTTAAAGATTAAAGGTACCTGCTATTCAATTAAAAATTTTAATGCTATCTTAAAACCCAACAACCTAAGCGAGATACTTGTGCAATAGATTGATCTACAAGAGCTATTGACCAACAAATTATAAATAAGATCAACAAAAATTTAAATAAAAGTTACCATAAAATACGAGAGAGGAACAATGCCATCAAGTAAAACCCCAAAGACTTTGTGTTGTATTATTTCAGAAAAGTTTACAAGAGCATCAAGAGCTAGCACACGATTTAATGATCGGATCATTTGAATGACAACTGATCTTTAATTTATAGATTAATTCTCCAACGGCTAGTTGGCTTGATCTCCGTCAATGTAATCTCTACCATTAAAAAAAATTAATTATCTTTTAATCTTCTCTATCGAAACTATTTTATTTTTTGAGGAAATTTTTATTTTTCATTTAATTGAATTTTAATAAAATAAAATTTTAATATTTTAGTTGATTTCCTCAAAAAATGACTTTTGAACTTAACTCCAAGCCCAAGGTGTTTCAAATCTCTTTGAAATTTTCCATATTCCCTTGGTTGGGGACCTCTAAAAATAATTCTTCTAGAACCCACAAATTTTTTAATTTGGAGAATTAATTTTTCCCAAGACTTAAAATTAATTAAATTTATGGCTTATAATTTTAATTTATTTTTGCTAGAAAATTTAATTAATTGACTCATGAGGGGATTAATAATTTTTCCAACCCTCAAATAATTTAGCTATGGTGTTTAAATATGAGGGACCATGCACTAAAACATTTTTTACATCAAGATATTACAATTTAATACATGAAAGGGGAACACCCATTTGTTATAAACCCTCAATCATTTACCCAATTCTGCGACTCCTATGATCTAGTAGGTAATTTGTAATAAAACAATTTAGCCAATTAGCTTAAATTATTGCTAAAGTACTTTACAAAAGACTCGACTAGAACATTATGACTTACCTAAAATCTTGACGACAAAATCACCTTAGATTTGGGGTGAGGTTGAAGGGAAAAACTCTGCCGATCATCGGTGTTTAGAAAACACATGAATCAGTGAGACAAAAAACCTCCTAGGACAGAAATCGTCACCAAAGAGGTAAGATTACCTAGGTTGTTACATACATAGATGGTCTTACTAGGATCATTTACATTATAAACTTGCAAAATGGGTTGACAACTTTTACAAAAAGATCACTGAAGATGATGAAATCTGGATGATCTTCACTCCCTGAGCATGATGGAATCTGCGTGCGAAAATGTGCACTGCTATAGGGTAGTTGACGCGGAGTGGTCAACACCCTCTTTCGCCTAGAAATTCATGCCTCCTTCCTTGGTTGCAATTTCTCCTCAACAATCTCTCCTTCTCTCCTTGAAGTTTCTCCTCTCCTCTCTTTTCCTCATACTCTCTCAAGTGTGAAGTGAAAAATGAGATCCCTTTTCCCTGTTTTGTCTCTTTGGAAAAGATTGAATCCCTAAACCTAGGATCCAATGGTTGAGATTTAATCTCCAGATCTCAAGATGTGTGGTTGAGATCAATTCTCCCTAGTGACCCCCCCTCATACATTGGCCCCATCACTTAAAAGCCTTCTAGTACCTTTTTCAAGTTGTGTACCTTTTCTATTTTTTTTTCATAAAGTGATTTTTCACCTCACTTTAATATTAGAAAAGTACGCTTAGTACTTTCAACATAAAGTCACGTTATAAAGTACAAGTGACTTTAATATCAGAAAAGGTACATGGTACACCACTTCTAAGTACTTTTTCCACACATGACATTAATCTAACTCATAAATGTCATTGAAACAAAAGTAATTAATGTGCTCACTAGGCCAAAAGGGATAAAAGCAGAGTCACACCTCTCTTTGGTACTACTTTCAACATAGAGAGACCATGGGCATTCATGCCCTAGATTGTTTACTTGATAAAATAATGTGCCCCCATATATACGAAGAAAACAAGTGGGAGAATGTTGGATATGTGATATATTATTTGTAGTATTGAAGTGGCTTTTGGGTCAATGCTTTTGGCCCATGTTTTTTAGTTATAATGGTTTTTGGCTAATGGATTTTATTGGAAAATGGTTTTTGTCCATTGTAATCTAATTCCGGTTAAGTAATCAGGGTATCAAAGGTTGGAGACAAGCTATATTTATTGTAGTGTGCGTGGTTGAAAATATAATAAATGAAAAAAATGGTTGTAAGCTTTGAGAATGTTGGTATTCCTGTTTGGGTTTCTAGGGTAAAAATTAATTGTCTATTGTGTCTGAATGCCTTTATTTACTTTATAATCTGTATGCATTGTTTACGTAAAACTAACAACATTAGCCTCAATGTGCATCTTATAAGTAAAAGGCCCCAAAATCATGCAAGGCATTAACTCCATTCTCCATGTCTACTACTTGGGTAGAAACCATAGTACTACAACAAGAGCCTCAGGAACCATCATTATCTCCAACATCATGTTATTTTCTAGGGTTGACATGCATACCATAAAACCTAGCATTAGAAGAGCAAACACTTGCATCACATAAGTGCAATCTCTCAAAAACATCTAAGATATCTCTCTCTCCTTGCCTTCTCCTAGGATTTCCTTATTAACCCTAACATCTTCCTTCTAAGATTTGCTCATGAACCCTATCTTGCTTCTTACAAGGCTTCTCGAAGGAAATACAAAGAATATAGAGTACAATGATGATGAATGAATAACAAGAGTTGTCTCTTCACTTTGTATATATAATAGGTGAGGGAGTCTAACATAAAACACGGACATGTACCATACAAGTAACCAACAAGGCAACCCCACATGGAGCACTCTACAATACATGGATTTACAAGTGTCATACATGGGCTTATCCAACCTCCAACATGAAATGCGCTTTAAGCGTGAATCTCCTAGGGTTCAATACCCCTCCTCTAGGATGGTACAATATCCAACAAGTTGTTAGTCCAATGCTCCTCTTCCATGATTTCATCCAAGTGTCCTCTTGCAAAGCATTCCTCTAATTTTGTGCTAGCTAGCTGCTCAGGTGCCCAATGCCCCTCTCATGTGTGACAATGTGATCACTAAGCTTCAATGCTCCTCCTCAACTTGTGTATGGGTCCATCACTAAAGTTATGAACATAAAATATATAAAATAATATAATTAAACGAAGTAATAATTGATATAATGAAAAGGACATGTCTCAAAGACATGACTATTTATGAAAAGGCCGTCTGCTTAGAATATATATACAGGGCCCTCGTTGTATTCCATCATATTATTTTATTCAACACTTATATTATATATCATTGATTCATTCCTTATGGATATTTTCGTATTCCAAATATTCTAAATATTCTGTGTGAGGACAAACTTTGTTCGTCTCATTTGGTATCAGAGCAAGTCTGATTCTGGCCTTTGGCCATGCTCTTATCAAGAGTCTTTACATTTTAGTTTTGGCCATACAATTACCTGAGTTTACTTGATTTACAATCTTTGACCCACCAAAAGAAAAAAAATAGAAGAAAAAAAACCTGGCCTTTGGCTTTTTAATATTTAGAGTTTTTTTGGAAGAAATAAATTATCAACTGCAAGTTTGAAGGAACTAGGAATTAGATGGGTGAAAATAGTAGTAAGGAGAAAGTAATTATAAAACAAAAAATTGTACAACATTCGTCCAACTTGTGGTTAATGATTTCAACATCTGTACCTTGTAATATTTGATTTATGCAACCACTCACAATTTGTAGCCATACACTGCATCTTGTGCATTTGTAATCACGAAAGCATACAACTCAACTGTCAAGCATTGGTAACCAAAACATACTACTCAGCCGTCAAACCAACCCCCATCGCTTGTTGTACCTATCATGCCATACAAATCTAGCAGATCATACACTCAAACAATCGAAATATCGTGTCCTTATGGTTGCTGCCAACAATTTGAGCTGTACTACCTATCTAAATAAACAATTATTACATCCCTACAACTGAATTATTGCATTCGTATTGCTGTACAAATAAATTATCACAACCTTGTCTTTAATCTGTGTTTGTAAATTTTGTATGATATTACTGTACCAATCACTTTATCCATACATCATTTTCCTTGCGTTTTGAAGGGGTGTATCATCAATGTTGTCCATACTGACCATGCATTGATTTCCGACGTCTGTACATCGATTATAAAATTCGTTTGTACCCAATCACCATACATTCTGATTTGTGCACTGTGCATTAAGAGGGTTTTACTATATGCTTTATATATAAACTCAATCCTAGAGTTATAAAAGAAGTTTTCTAGAAAAGCCAATATATATATTCCAACGTGTGTGTATATATATAGATATATAGGACTTACTAAAAAGTATTACAAGTGGTGGAAGCAAAGGAAGCAAAAGTAATAATTCAATTCACGATGTGTATAAAAAAAAGAGAGGTATTACTATTATATATAGTGATATTCTCACATTTTGTGCACCTACTAATAATAAAAGAAGTGAGTTGGAGAATAAGTGAAACTGTCAATTACAAATTCCATATATAAGTCAACATTTTGGACTAAATGCCCTTTTTGTTAAACAGATTTTAAGTATCCTTTGACTCTTAAAAATTACAAACGCTATTGTCCAATGTGTGGAACATTATTTGTAATTGAAGAATATCAAGATAATACACAGATAAAAAAATTAGAGGGCAAACTCACAGAACTCAAATCAAGAATGTATTAGAAAAGAAATATAAAGATCTTGAAGATATGTTTTACAAAGTGTCAACAAAAAAGGACGAGAAATTTTTTTCCCTAAGGGATTACAGTAAAAAATTACGTGTGCAGTTCAAGAAAGCAAATGATATGGAGTATAAAAAAATAGAACAAGAAAATGAAAATCTTGAGAAAAAATTCAAGAAGAATCTATCGGAGAAAGAAAAAGAAGATTTGCGCTTAGAAAACCTTAATCAAAGGTTGCTAGAACAAATGAAAGGTTTAAAAGATGAGAATAAAGAAACTGAGAACAAAATCAACAATTCAGAGAGTGAATAACTTTCACGTCTAAAAGTCATAATCAAAATCTACCTAAGCAAATTAAGAAGCTTAAGAGTGATAAGCAATTGTTGGAAAATAGGATATAACAACTTATCCAGAAGCAAGCATTAAAATCTCCAGATGTTGCAGTGCAAACAATGGAAATTCCAAGTGAAGACTCGACAACCAACTAAACAAAATCGACGTGTGAAGAAAAACATACACCTGGAGAAAATGTTACAAGCATGATAAGGGAAAATCATATCACAAAAATTCTTGATCGACATCCACATCATAAGAGTAGGTTCATAAAATAGTCAATATATAAAACTCACTCTCAAGGGAAACAATCAACCCATCTTCTGAAGGTTGTTGATACCAATACCATTAGGTGTCATTATAACAATTCATCTTGTGAAACCTATAAGTGCAACATTCCACAAAAGGTCGATTTAGGATGGTCAAATCATTTTATAGTTCGACAATTCTGCTTAGCACTTAAAAGTTCGTACCATCCGGGGTCGTCAACTTTGACAACATAAAAAAAAAGGAATTAGAAGAAGTTATTACAAAGGAAAGTCAAAGATGTAAATCCTTATCAATATGCTTTGAGGACAAAGCATTCTAAAGGGGGAGGTAATGTTATGAACGTAAATATATAAAATAATTTAATTAAATAATTCATAATTAGATAATAATTAAACAAATAATAATTAGTATAATAAAAGGACATGTTTCAAAGGACATGTCTATTCATGAAGGGCATCCTGCCTAGGTATATATATGGGGCCCTCATTATATTCCATCATTTCATTGTTAAACACATATTATTTATTTCCTTGTGGATATTTTCTTTTTTTCCCTTGGAAAAAGTCGTAATTTTCATTAATGAGGAAAATTACATTTTGCAGATGCCAGTGGTATATACTGTACTATGGGCTAGAAGCCTATCCTGTTGAGTATTCAAAATAGAAAGAGGTGTACTCCACGTAGGGAGACACTACTCTAAGCTGTGATTTTCAATATGTTTTACATACTTACTCTACGCAGAGAGTATCAAAAAATAACTGTCATGTGTAGCACTGCTTGATAAAAACCTTCATATAATATTTATATAAAGACAACAAAAAGAAATATAACAAAAAATTTATGTCTAGCTCCCCTTGAGCTTTACTATTATGATATTTCTATAAAAGGTCTATGATAATACTAATGGAAGGTTCCATCAGTTTGCTCCAGTATGCTCCAAGTTCCTATAGGCCTGTGTGCTGCTTCCTTGGATAATAGATCAGCTGCTGTGTTCCGCTCCCTGTATATATGTTGACAAGTAAATGTGTCAAATAATTTTATGAGTCTGAATATTTCTTCCATGATGTGTCTCAGAGAAAAAGCATGACAAATTGTAGCTTTGTTTATCCAATTACATGTAGTTTTTGAATCTCCAAATCGCTGTAAGTTTCTGCACTGTTTTTCCAAAGCAAAGTGAATGGTGTATTTTGCTGCTGAAAGCTCAACAAAATTGTTCGTCCCAAACCCGTTTGGATTTTGTAAAAATGATTTGTTGTAATATGGAGGACAACTCCTCCCCCACATCCAATGTCTTGAGTTGAGCCATCAAAGTATGCCCAGGGGTAAGATTCGTTTATGCTCTCGGGTATGCGATGCCTGGGATTGGGATTTGTTTCCTCCTCTGGAATCTGTTGGTAGTTTGCTAGGATTTGTGCAGTGATGGACGACCAGTGGGGGGGGGGGGAAGAATTTTGAAAGATAATTCTGTTCCGGGCAATCCATATGGCCCACAAGTAAGTAAAGGGAATTTTTGTTTTTTTTGTTCTTTTCTTCCGAGGATACAGTGGATCACCAACCCTCCCAGTCTTCCTGAACAGTTGTTCCCTGCCACATAGGGAGCGAGAGTATATGAGTATGAATAGTATTCCATAGCTCCTTTTTGCATGGGCAAGTAGGAAAGAGATGATTCCCAGATTCATTGTCGGTTTTGCAAAGGCCGCACCAAAAGGGTCCATGAGAAGATCTCTTGATCAAATTTTCCCTTGTTGGGATTTTGTGACGCAGAATGGTCCACATGAGGATCCTGGACTTGGGGGGTGCTTTTAGTTTCCATATACTTCTCCACCACGGTTCACACTGCGGTGGTTTCAGTGAGATCATAAGAGTTATGTATCCCTCCTTAGGTGAGTATCTTCCATGCTTCGCATGTGCCTAGATTAGCTCATCCTCCCCTTCTTGTATTTCGATATGGGATTCCGTGAGTGCCTCCATGTATTCTTTCTAGTGCTGCTGCCATTGTCAAGGGATTTGTAGTGTCCTCCCAGATTTCCATGCTTGTTGCAAAAATATAGAGCGTTCATTGTCTGCTATTTGGCTAAGGTGAGTGATCCCTCTAGAAGTGAGGTATGTTCTGAGCTACTGTGGGAGTCTGTGAGCGTTCCCACATCCAATCCAAGGGTCCATCCCTATTTTAACAACTTCTCTTGACTTTATTCTCCATGTGAGTCCATCCCTGATAAGGGGCATAGCTTGTAGGACTGCTTTCCATATGTTTGATTTTCCAGCTTGTGTCCACTGAGGTTGTTGAATCCAGTCCATAAGATTTAAAGGAGTTATGTATTTAGATGTTGCCACCTTAGTCCACAGGCTATGCGATGTGACTAGTGGCAACCCGAGTTTGGCCGCCATGGCTATGGAGAAAGAGTCTAGGTTTTTGATACCCCATTCTCCCCATTTCTTTGGGAGTGCCAAGGAGCCCCAATTGGACTAGGCAAAAATCCTTCTGGGTTGATTCCCTCTCGATAGGAATCTGCAACATAGGTGTTTAATTCTGGCCAATATTCCTTTAAGAATCCATGCTAAAGACATCCAAGATACTGGAGTTGCTTCTAGCATTGCTTTTATGAGTATCAGGCTTCTTGCTCTTGATAAATATTTTGGGTACCAGATGTTTAGCCTTTTCTCCAATTTGGTTATGAGCCAGATCCAATCAACATTCTTATAACCATTTTGCATTAATCTATAACCCAATATTTCTAGTCCCTCGTCTAGTTGCAGTAGGTTATAGGGGAATCTTCTCAGGACATACTGAATCTCGTATGGTGTGCATCCTATAGCCGTTATAGAGGATTTTTCATTATTAACCATCATGCCAGTGGCTGCTAGGAATATATTGAAAGAATTGAGAAGTGCAGTCACATCTCCTACACTCCCATTTAGGAAAACTAGCACATCGTCCACAAAGAGCAAGTGTGTTAATGTGCATCCTTCAGTGATGCGGATCCCCCTTAGTCTGCCTCTTCGATGTTCCTCCTTTATCAAACGACTGAGACCTTCCATGATGAGTAAGAAGAGGAGTGGGGATAGTGGGCATCCTTGCCTGAGGCCTCTTTCAGAGTGGAAGAAACGAGAGGCCGCACCATTTACGAGAACGCTAAATGTTACATTAGTGATACAACTCATAATCCATTCTATGAATTCATATGGGAAACCCAGGTGTGTTAAGAGCATTCTGATGTATAGCCAGTTGACTCTATCAAAGGCTTTCAAGAGGTCAACTTTCAGGACCATACCCTTTAGCTTGTGGATCTGGATAGAATGTAGAATCTCTTGTGCCGTTTCGACCGCTTCATGAATTTGTCTATTCTGTAAAAATGCAAATTGTTCAGCTGAGATATGGTTTGATAAGATTGGCCGGAGTCGATTTGCTATAATCTTGGAGATGATCTTGTAGATACAGTTACCTAAGGAGATGGGCTGGAAATCATTGAAGGATGTGGGATTGTCCGATTTGGGAATAAGGACGATAAAGGTTGAGTTATAGGCCTCATACATTCTTCCAGAGGCTCTGCATTCCTTTATAACTTGTATTAGGTCCCCCCAGAGTATCAAAGAAGGCCTGGTAGAATTCCACATTCCAGCCATCCGGACCAGGGCTTTTGTCTCGCTTAAACCATTTGAGAGTGTCCTCCAGTTCTCTCAGGGAGACCTCCTTTGTTAATTCCCCGCTTTCTTCTTGTTCTACAAACCTTGGGAATAGTTGGGCTGTCCTCATTATGTCTTCTAGGGTGGCATTTGGTGGTGACTTATAGATGTTCCTAAAGTGGGCAGAGGCCATAGCTGCCAGTCGAGAAAAGGTGTTCACTGTTCTCCTTGTTCATCTAATAGTTGCCAAATAGTATTGATAGCTTTGCGTCCATTTGCAAATTTATGGTAGAACTTGGTATTGTCACCCCTTTCCTTAATCCAGATGGCTCTGCTTCTCAATCTCCAGCTCTCTTCTCTATCCTTAAGAATCTGGTTTCTCTTAGCTAGAAGGGAGGTTATCTGCTCTTTTTGCTCAGGGGAGGAGAAGATCCCCTCATGGTCATTTTCATACTTCTCAATGGCTTCTTCAGTTTGTTTGAGAGTATGGTCTTCCTGCGATCACTTCTTATGAGCCCATTGCTTTGAGAGGCTCTTGAGTTCTTTTAGGTTTTTTGCAAATCCTTCCGATATAGACCTTTCTGCCGCTGGGGGATGAGTCGTCCAATAATTTGTTACTAGTTGGATATATTTAGCGTCCTTCAACCATGCTGCATTAAATTTGAATGGACATTTTGGTTTGTTCATACCTCCTCTGCTTTCCAAATAGATCGGCAAGTGGTCTGGTATTCCGCCAGAGCCTACCAACTGCCTATATCCCTGCCCCAAGGTTAGCATATGCTCCTTAATGAGATATCTATCTAGTCTTCTAGAGAGATTGTCCGCCCCTGATTTGTTGTTTCTCCAAGTGGGCAATATTTTTGGGGAGGGGATATCTATGACATTATGATCCTCCAGATTGGCCTCAAAAAAATCTGAGAGGATATCCCTTTGGGCACTGTGTCCCCATGATTCCGCAAAGCCGATGGAGAAGTTTAAATCCCCCTCCCCCGCCAAGAATGAGTTTGTCCTTTTGAAGGATGTGTGAGTTTAGGAGTCTGCGCCAATATTCTTCCCTGTTGTGATAGGGGCCATAAATGTTGATGATCCTGAGCTCAATATCAAGCTCTAAGGAATGTATATCAGCTCCTAGCTGGCTTGGACTCCCCCACACATTACAAATTCTGATAAATCGATTTTTGGCCCTTAACGCTAGACCCCTTGACCGCCCTGATGCATCTAGGGTATGGAATGTCCATCCAGGTAGCTAGGATTCCAGGAGGTGGGTAATGACACAACCTTGGCCTAGGGTTTCTTGAAGAAAAAGAATATCAATGGGGCTTGCTGAGAGCAGTCTCCTCAAGGCTAATTTTTTAGCAGGGCTAGCCAACCCTCTACAATTGAAAGAGATAAATTTCACGGAGGAGGGGGCTCTTGGGTATTCACTGCTCTAAGTACCCAATCGATGGCATGTTGCTTACCCGCAACAATCTCTTCCCCAACTTGTAGCTTAGCTTTGGATAGTGAGGAGGGTCTGCCTCTAGTCGTCTTTAGAGGAAGGGGAGAGGTGATGAGTCCGATACCTAGAGAGTTAGGGGCCTGAGAGCGAAACCTGGCTCTGGTGGGGTATCTGAAAGGTGGAGGGAACAAGTAATTGGGAATTTGGGGGAGGATTATCAGGGAAAGATGGCTGAGTGCAGGAGATGGTGGGGGAGGCGGTTTTGATAGGGCAATCCACAGCCTTGGGAGGGTTGAAGGTGTGAGATAAGGACTGAATTGAAAAGAACTGTTCATAACTAGTTTCAATGCAGTGCAGAGATACATTAGAGTAAACAGAGGAGGAGTTTGCAGTCAACATACCTGTAGAGAAAGCAGCCTCAGCAGCCGCCCTTGCTCTGGTTAGCGGAGGAGAGGGTGCTCCGATGGGTGCCTTTCCTTGCTTCTTTTTGGTCGCCTTTGAGGCCACAGGTAATGCTTCAGAGTGTGCCAAATTTGCTACCTCTTCCCCCCCTGGAGGGCTGACCTGAGCTTGTGCGTTTTTTTGCACTATATCCTTCCCCTTGTCTCCGTCCCTTTCCTTCTTGTTCAGTGGACAATCTTTGTACAGGTGTCCCACTTTGTGGCAGCGTCTACATTGGAAAGGGGCACCTTCGTAGTCTAGGGTTTGCTTTCGAGAGAAGGTTTTCCACTGTAAGGTGATGTGCTCTTGAAGACCACCCCGAGTATCCAAGTGAACGAGAACGCTGGCATAGGCCATCATGCTTGAAGCCAGATATGATCTATCGTGATCGAGGTAGGTTCATAGAGTGTTGCCGATGCGGCGGAATATATCCTCTGACCAAAATTGTAGGGGCAGTCCTGGTAGCCTAATCCATATAGGGCCAACTCATATCTGTTCTTTTTCCGGGTCAAAAAGAGGGTTCCATCGCTGGAGAAGAACTGGAGCATGCTCAAAATGCCAGAAGGATGACAGGACCCAGTTTGTGTGCTCGGCTTTGGCAAAGTGCAGAGCAAACCATCCTCTAACAAAGGTTTGAACAGTTGGGAGGTCCACCAGGTGCTGCCTCCATACCTCCGAGGTCCACATCTTAAGCGTAGCCGCTGTGTAGCTACGACCACGAATTCTTCCTACCAGAACTCGGTCCGCTGTGTCCACGGTGTCACCCCACTAAATATCCTCCCTGAGTCTGAGGATAACGTCTTCGCTTCTGACTATGAAGCACTTCACTTTTTTCCCCTCCTCGTCGGCTCTTCAGGGTCCTCCGAAATTCCCATTGACCAGTTAGGGTTTGGATCAGGGTTTTCAGGGCAGGGATGTTCGGCCGCTGGAATCGATTTCGAGAGAGGGGGTACCGCTGCATCACTGCCTGATGGAGGCGCCTCAGGTACCGAAACTTGTGGGTTTCCTTGGGCCAGGGTGTGGGTTCTCAGAGGGTTGGTTGAAGATTCACCAGGGTGGGATGAGAGGGGGGTTTGAGAGTTAGCCACCTCAAGATTAGGGTGGAGGCAGGTGGAAACAAAGGTTGTACTCGAGGGTGACTGCGACGACGAGGGAGGAAACGACCAGATCGGAGGAGGCTTCGAGAAAGTTACTGTGGAGCAGGAAGGTCCTGAGATGGAAGGAAGACCTGCAATGGTAACCGACAAGCCGCATCAAAAGGGGAGGCGTTTGTCTACGGCGAAGCGAGGGGTTTGCTAGATATTGACATTCTCCAACGGGTCCTCCGAATAGTCTACTAGGTCAAGCTCCATAGTTGTTCCAACGTGATCTCCGCCAGCTGCCCCCAAGACCATTATAACTGTCGCCACAGGGAAGGTATCGGAAATTGGTGGGAATGCAGTGAACGGGGAGGAGACGGTAAACGACACTGTTATGGAGGGCTCAACGAGTTATGGGTGACAGGAACCGCCACGGGTGCTGCAGCCGGAGGGAGAAACAGACCACGACAGCTAGCAAATAGGAAGGGTGAATAGGGTGCAGCCGTGGCGGCCGTCTATAGAATATCTCTTTCAAACAGCCTCCACAATGCCATCGTGAACCTCTCCTTATGGATATTTTCATATTTCAGATATTCTAAATATTTTATGTGTTAACGAACTTTGTTCGTCCCAACTAACCTCCATCAAGTATGGTCCTCAAACCAAGCATCCTCAAGTCAAGTGTCCAACCTTAATGTTGTATATCATATGGTCCCAAGCTCTAAGGCCTATGTTCCCTTGTCGAATTGCCCAACTCTCCTCCTCCTACATAGGTACCTATGCTAAGAAGGAAATTCACTGGTCCATTGTGTGCACCCAATGTGTAATCAACATGTTGATTACTGCAAAAACCTCCTAGGTAAGGTGTTATGCTAGCAGTTTTTTCAGGGTCAATTATCCACACAAATTGTGCCATCCATATGCCCATGAAGCATCTCTAAGGAATTAGTGCTAGGTGAAAACACTTTTGGAGTAACCCTAAATGCTAGCACAATTTTATCAGCACAAAATGTTTTTATACTAGGCAAGCAAGGTTTGGATGAAGAGCTTTGAGGTTTAATTGAATTCAAGCGAGAAAGATTTTATTTTTATTTTATTTTTTATTTTTTAAATGAAGAAAGATGTCTTATGTTTACAAATAACAAACGAAAAAGTGGGAGTTTATATGCAATAGACTTTATATCCTTTTTGAAGAGTTGACAATGCTGAAATAAAATATAAATAAGCTACATAGGCTAAACCTTGAGCATCTTTGATGAACAAAGCTCCTTTGGGCAATAATTGACGATGTACCTGATGACAACACACAAAAAGTAGATAGGGAGCTCATCTCATTCTCAAAAACAAACTTACGCTAGATTTTCTAGAGGGTAAGCAAGGTAGAAACTCTCAAGCACATCAAATCTTCTAGAGGGTGAGTAAGGCAGAAGCTCTCAAGCATCACCAAATCCAAGTGAAAGAAGAATGTAATAACCAAAAATTAAAATATATAGACTAATTACATAAAACGTTGCTATTAATAATCAACACAAAATAATCAACTGAATTTCCCATATACTTTTCGAAAACCATGAGCTCCAGATACTTACTTGTAGAGCAAAGACATATCTTACTATTGATTACGATGCTCTGGTGCTACTTGAATCCTGCTGACCGCAACAAAGTTTTGGGGACGTCTCTCCACCCAATCGTAGGCTCAACTGCATTGATTCTTTCTACAACTGATCACCGTCGAGCCCTCAATCAACTACTACAGCGAATGAATCATTGGTCTCTCAACATTCTCCTCTTGAAGGAATTGAATGCTTCTCATCTCCCTTTCGTCCATTAGATGGAAAGGGATCTGCATGTGCACAATCCATGTGTCATCATGCCAATTTTTATTTCTGTCTTAAGTTTTACTTATTAAGTTTTACTTAACTCAACCTTTTTTTCTTAATTTAACTCTTGCTTATTTTATTCCTTTTACTTTTTGTTAACTTTTCTTATTCCTACTATTTTTATAGTTTATTTTTATATATATTTGTTCAGAACTTTAGTTTATTATTTGTTATTCTATTTATTTACTATTATTGTATTTTCTTTATTATTTATTGTTTTATTTATTTATATATTATTATTATTTATGGATTTATTAATACAAGGCATTACAAAGAACAAATTGGATAACTGCAATGATGAAGCAACAGAGCATGTTCTTAACTCCGACCTTGAAGGAGAGCAGAGTAATGGTATTGAATGAATGACCAACAACTTCAAGCATATGGACAATCCCAAAATATGCGTTTCATCATCTTAGGGTAGTGACAGTCATGACAGGTCATTAGAAAACCCACTCTTTGCCTTTCTGGCTGTAGAGGGAATTCCTTGGTAGATAACAAGCTAGGCAATTTCTTTAAGCTTATAACACATTCGAATGGACCAAACATCATTAAGTTTGTGTACTCGCCTATCCTTTAGATCCACTGACACCCTTATCACATTAAGGATTAGGGCTAGATGATTCACTAATGTGTCAATGGAGGATTCACATGATTGCTATTATAATTTTTATTTCATTCTATTTTAAATTTGACATTTTAAATTGTCTTTTTTTGAGATTTTGAATCGATCATAGTAGAGGTCTCAATGTTTGTGCATATTTGAAAAATTCAATATATTTTGCCACCTCTTTTTGAATAGGTGGCTAAGCATATGAAGGTGAAAACTATTTATGACTTTAATGTTTTTGTGGACTTAGCTTGGGGAGGCGTCATTGAGAAATTAATATACTTATAGATTAGGGCTGATTCCTCTTGATAATTAGTTATGAGTATTTGTTGGCTTTTATTACTTTATTGTGTCTTCTCCATCAAGTAATTACCAAAACATAACATGCATGAAGATCACAAGGTAAAAAGAACATAAGATGTAGGTTCCAAGCCATGGAAAACCCCACAAGGGGCAAAACCCAAACAACTTCTCTTCTTATAGAATCAGATCAAAGTGAGACATCCAAGACCCAAGATCAAGACCACCACAAGGAAATAAGTCAACCCTCCATCAGATCTCCTCCAACCAAACCAATCAACAGGAATCACAACTGGTCAAATCTCTTCAGGACAAAAATTTTGGACTTGCAACTTTGCAGAGTTGTCTCAACACCTTCGCAAAACACCCTAGCACCTTCGCATAAATAGAATTTCGGCTTGTAATTCGCAGAATAACCCCAACAACTTCGTAAGTGTGGACAAAGACAAGCAAAAACTCGATTTTTTTTCTTTCTTGGATTCTTCTCTCTCTTCCTTGGCCTTTGCACTTCTTCTTTTCTCTCTTGTTTAGAAATTGAATTGTGTGGGAGTGAGCAAATGAGATCGAAGTCTCTTCCTTTTATAGCCATCTAGGAGGTTGAATTGGGCCTCTTCAACGCTGACTTAGTCTTGTGGGACAAAATGACTCTTTTTGTCTTAAAAACAATATTTTTTTTTTGTTACAAATTGTCCAAATGGCACTTCGACACATGATAAATTAGATATCATTTTTTGGGATTCAACTGCGTTAAGTAAGTCACTCATCTATGACCATTTCCATGAGGTAGTCGTCACTGACGAATTTCTCATGATTTTTGAATAGTCCACTTAGCACTCATTGCATCGGGTGATGCTCATAGGGGTGAAGAAGTGGGATTGAAACTAGTGAAATGAATCACATAGGGTCAATCATCACTTCTGGGGCTTGTACCCGGTAACCAGGACTTCTCGGGAGGTCACCCATCCAGGATCGCCTCTGGCTCAAGTGCGCTTAACTGTGGAGTTTTCCCCACAATCAAGCCCACTTAGCTTGCTACCCTATTTGCAAAACCTGAGCAAGTATTGTGCCTCATGAGCCATTCAAGTAGAGCTCCCTTCACTCTTTTTGTATTTAAGTACTGAGGGTTTTTTCGCAGTGTATTATATTAGATATCATTTTTTGGGATTCAACTGCGTTAAGTAAGTCATTCATCTATGACCATTTCCATCAGTGCTAAGTAAACTATTCAAAAATCATGAGAAATTAATTAGTTACGACTACCTCTCGTGGAAATGGTCATAGATGAATGACTTACTTAATGCAGTTGAATCCCAAAAAATGATATCTAATATAATACACTGCGAAAACCCCTCAATACTTAATTACATGATAAATTCTCATATTGACTCAATAAACCCTAGAAGCATGAAGAACATGCTTTGACTAGAATAATAATAATAATTTTCTTTTTCTTCTTTTTGCTTTTTACAAGAAATACATATTGATACAAGTACAAAGATAATTATGAAGATCGAACCTAGTTGCATTTTTCAACACTCCCTCTTAACTAGGGAGGTATTCATAATTACACAACATGATACAAGGATACTTAAATTGAAATATTCTCATAAGAAGAGTTTGGATTGATAAGTCATCGTCAAGCATCAATCTCATAACCAACATTGTCAATTTACAGTATAGCAAGGCCTTAACTAACAAGCTCTAACTCTCCACTAGATCAGAGCAAAATGCTGGGATGCATACGTTTGGACACTATCAACACAACCTTTCAAGGCACATACCCCATCCAAATGTTCGCTAGGTATGTACTTATAGGACTATACTTATCTTGGATTCCCAATCCTCAAAGAATATCGACCTCTTCGACTACTTTTATCTTGGATGCCCTACCTCATCCTCAAAGAGTATCGGTCCTCGGGACTACTCTTATCTTGGATTCTCAATCCTTAAGAAGTATCGGTCCGTGATGCTTATTCAATCCTCCATTCTCCCTACCAATGCCTTCACTAGACTTACGACTGTTAATCCTGCCCTAGAGCATGACACATGGAGAATACAATGTCCCTCATCACTCCCTCTCAACCAGGGAGGAGATATTTACAAGTCCAAGCTTGTCTGTCAAGTACTCAAGCTTCTTATTTGGAAAACATTTCGACAACATATCAGCTACCTATTCGTCAGTGGAGATGACTGTAGCTTCACGACCCCATCCTGCACCAAGCTTCGAATATAACGATACTTATTATTAATATGATTTTTCCGAGCATGAAAAACTGGGTCTTCTGTCAACCTTATGCAACTCTAGTTGTCACAATGTATAATGGTAGGCTCCAACGGTCTTTTAAACAAATCTAAAAGTAGCTATCTAAGCCAAACAACTTCTCTACCAACTTCACTTGCTGCAATATATTTGGCTTCAACACTACTTAATGCAAGTGATTCTTGTTTCTTGCGCATCCATGAGATCATAGAAGATCCCAAGCTAAAACTTTCATCGGTAATGCTCTTTCCATCTGCATCGCTGCCTCCCCAATCTGAATCTGTATAGTCTGATAACTGTATCTCATTACCAACATATCTTAGATAGTGATGTATAGTCCCACGAAGATATCTCAAAATATGTTTAGTTGCTATCCAACGATCATGCCTTGGCTCCATCTGGAATTGACTAAAAACATTTACCAACAAAACATATGTTAGGCTGGGTGTTCAGAAGGTACATCAAGGAGCCAATCAATTGTCGGTAGGATGTTGGATTAACAAGGCTTGAATATGAACTCCTTAACTTCTTCAAATTAGTGATAATTTGAGTTGTCATCGGTTTACTGTCCATCATACCAAACTTCTACAATATCTTGATCACATATTTCCCTTGACCAAGATAGATCTCACCAGGTTTTTGCCATACTTCTAATACCAAGTAGTAATGCATTAGTCCAAGGTCCTTCATATCAATTTGGCTGCTAAGTGCTTCTTGCATTCTTGAATACGACGCTTTACACCTGTAATTAGTAAGTCATCTACAGAGAGTAGTATGATCACGAGTTCATTCTTTACTACCTTAATGTAGAAATTAGGATCTGCAGAACTCTTGACAAAACCAAGTCTTTAGTAGATATGCATTCATCCTGGTGTACCAAGCTATAGGTGCTTGCTTCAAGCTATATAGAGCCTTCTTCAATCTACAAACATGTGTTTGCTTATCATGAACTTCGAATCCCTGAGACTACTCAATGTAAACTTCTTCATCAATTGTTCCATTAAGAAAGGTTGTTTTAGCATCCATTTGCTGAATGTTCCATCCCATAGTTGTAGCCATAGAGATAAGTGATCTAATGGTTGTATATCTAGCTGTTGGAGCAAAAATTTCTTCATAATCGATTCCTTCCTTTTGAGAGAAACCTCTTGCCACAAACCTTGCCTTATATTTGTCAATGTTTCATCAACTGCATGCTTGATCTTGTATACCCATTTGTAAGTCACAAGTGATTTGTCTTTAGGTCTAGGAATAATTTCCCAAACATCATTCTTCATTATAGGTTGGTATTCTTCTTGCATTGCATTATTCCGTTCTTGATGTTCGATTACCTTCCCATAAGTGGTAGTTTTTGCTTCAATAAGTTTAGTCATGTAAGTGGCATAACCTGGATATCTCTTGGGCTTCTTGCTTTCTCAGAATGTTCCCTTTGCTGTTGCATGTCCTTTGACTTCCTATAGAGTTGTCCTTAACTAAGTTGACCTTTTTCGAGTTTCTGGAATGATGGCTTGCTATACGAACTCACTTGGTCCTTCAATTTCTTCATGATTGGTTGTAGGCTCTTGAGTATTGTCATGCCCTGAGATTTCTTCAAAGATGGGTCTTCTTCCTCGTCAAAATCAATGGGGATGCCTTTGGACTACTTGTATGCAATATTCTTATCAAATATGACATCTTTGCTTACCTTAATATGAATATCTTCCTTAAGGTGGACTCTATATGCTTTTGATGAAGTGCTATATCCAACAAAGATGCCTCTTATACCAGTAGGGTCCAACTTCCTCCTTTTGTCCTTGGGAATGTGAATGTATACGAGACATCCAAATATTCAAAGATGATCAACACTTGGCTTCTTTCCTGCGAATGCTTCTTCTATGGTCATGTCATTAAGAATTCTATGAGGGCTTCAATTTTGTATATATACTGCTGTTACAAGTGCTTCTCCCCATAAGAATTTGTGAAGGTCTTGGTCATGTAGCATGGCTCTAACACATTCTTCAATGGATCGGTTCTTCCTTTTAGCCACACCATTCTATTGAGGGTTGTAGGGAACTATTAGCTCCCTCTTAATACCTGCTTCCTTGCAAAAAGCTACAAGTTCTCTGGAAGTATATTCTCCACCATTATCAGATCATAGGGTTTTTATCTTCCTTTTTGTCAAATTTTAAACTTTTGCCTTGAACTCTTGAAATTTCTCAAATACCTCATCCTTAGACTTGAGAGGATATATTCATGTCTTTCTAGAGTGTTCATCAATGAATATTAGATTGTATTGATGACCTCCAAGAGACTTTTCTGCCGTGGGTCCACAAAAATCAAAAAGTTTGAGATCTAAAATTTCCTTTGATCTTGTGCCATTCCTTCACATTCTTGCCAAGAGCACATCCCTTACAAACTCCTTCATGCTCTTCTTTCAATTCATGGATACCAATAACCATATGATTCAATGATGGCAATATCTTATAATGAAGATGACCATACCTTCTATGCCATAATTCACAAGGGTTAATATCTAAATGCACTAGAGCTTGAGGAGGAGGTGTTAGAAGTTTATACAACCTCCCTTCACGAATCTCAATAGTCTTAACATTTTCAATACTAGATCCCTTAGCTCGTACAATAACTTTGCCATAAAAAATGCAACCCTATCACCTTTGTCTTCTAAGCAAGAAATAGAGAGCAAGTTCTTTTTCAAACCTGGAACATAGAGTATATTGTTGAGATGAATGTTTCAACTGGTTTCCAGCTCCAAGGAGGTAGATCCAATTCCTTTGAATGAGTAGCTCTTTTTGTCTCCAGGTTCAAATGAATGAGGGGAGATTCCTTTTGATAAAGTTTGGAGTTGACCACATTCCCTTGTCATATGTCTTGGGGCTCCATTGTTGATTAGCCATATACTATCATCCTTAAAAGTACCTGTAAGAGCGAAAAAAAGACTTCCATCCATGACATATTTAGATAGCTTGGAGATGAACTTGATGATGCAACCTTTGATAGTTTCAAGGAGACTCCTAAGAGTCTTGAGGCCTTTCTTCGTATAGCTTGCCATTGGAGATGGAGAGAGAGAATAGATAACTACTTCAAGAATGTCTTTCAACGAGAGTGCCAACAAGGATGTGATCTTCATACTTCCTTCACCTTAGCTTTGAAACCATGTTGAGAAATCAATATAATTATAGATTAGCACTGATTCCTCTTACTTGAAAATTACTTATGAGTATTTGTTGGCTTTTATTACTTTATTATGTCTTCTTTATCAAGCAATTACCAAAACATAAAATGCATGAAGATCACAAGGAACAAAAAACATAAGATGTAGGCTCCAAGCTAGGGAAAAACCCCACAAGGGGGAAAACTCAAACAACTTCTCTTCTTATAGAATCAAATCAAAGTGAGACATCCAAGAGCTAAGATCAAGACCTCCACAAGGAACCAAGTCAACCCTCCTCCATATCTCCTCCAGCCAAACCAAGTCGACAAGAATCAAAACTGGTCAAACCTCTTCAAGACATAAATTTTGGACTTGCAACTTCGAAGAGGTGCCCTAGCACTTTCGTAGAGTTTCCCGAACACCTTCACAGAATAGAGTTGCCCGAGCACCTTTGAGAAACAAAATTTTGGCTTGTAATTCGTAGAATAGCCCGAACAACTTCGCACGTGTGGACAAATACAAGCAAAAGCTTGAATTTTCTTTCTTCCTTGGATTCTTCTCTCTCTTCCGTGTTCGTCACAATTCTTCTTCTTCCCTCTTGTTCAGAAATCAAATTGTGTGTGAGTGAGCGAATGAGGTCGAAGTCTCTTCTTTTTATAGCCATCCAGGAGGTCGAATTGGGCTTGTTCAAGCCCGACTTGACAAGGCAGGGTTGACTTGGTCTTGTGGGACTAAATGACTCTTTTTGACTCAAAAAATAATAATTTTCTTTTGTTACAAATTGTCCAAATGGGACTTTGACACATGGTAAATTCTCTTCTTGCCTCAATAAACCTTAGAAGCATGAAGAACATGGTTTGAATAGAATAATAATAATAATTTTCTTTATCTACATGATAAATTATCTTCTTGCTTCAATAAACCCTAGAAGCATGAAGAACATGGTTTGAATAGAATAATAATAATAATTTTCTTTATCTTCTTTTTGATTTTTACAAGAAATACATATTGATACAAGTACAAAGATAATTATGAAGACTGAACCTAGTTACATATTTCAACAGGCCCTAAGCCATTATTTGAGATATTGTACATAATGTACCTAGTAGTCTTAATTATCTCTTTTTTATCATATATGGACATTAATTTAATTTATTTATCTTGGTATTGAATTTATTGATTTCTTATTTGTCATGCACATATTTGTAGCTAATCTAGTGTGCTGCAATAATCATAGGACTCTATTGAATGTTAATTATAAATTTAATTCCAACATCCTTCATGTTTATGATGCCCTTTGTGATTTTTGGAATTGCTCACTTTGATTAGTGAGCTTTTTTTTTTATATAGCTATGCGTGTACTTACATTTCCCATTCTTTTATAACAGTGGCAGCAGATGGATATTGAATACACCTTTTGGCAAATGCTTCACCTTTGCACGTCCCCCAAAGTGGTGTAAGAAATCTTGACACCCATAAAATGTTTGTAGTTTTCTGTTCCAATTATAAATTTGATGTATGTTGAGAATTTTAACTCTTTTATGATGGGCATTTCTGTCATTGTTTAACTACCTAAAGCATATCCTAACTAAATGCTTACATCCGATTTGTTCATTTAATGGGAGGAAATAATATTTTTCATTAACAAGAACAGATCTGTTCTCTCTATTAAATTGAAGAAAGGGTGTTGGGAAGTAAACATCAGGACAGAACCAATAGTAAATGTTCACTATGTTAGTATGACTTACCTGATCTCAGCTCCGTTGAATTCCAGAGTTGTCTATCTGTTCAAATGGATCCTTGTTAAGAGTTGTTCAACTGTTTTCCTTTATTAGTGGTGTTACTTCTCACCGTTACAGGACCAGAGCTCTCTGATTGCGTCTAAACTATGCTTCTGGATTCTTTGTGAAAAGGTGGTCTCTTTCTTCATGGGTGCTCTTAGAAACGATGCTTGTTTTTTCCATGTGCTTCTTAACTTTAGTCCAACCCTCTTTTTGATTTTGCTGAAAGGAATATTAGGTGGTGTAGCGAACATTATCTACCCTGTGTTGGTTGTTTTCTCTGCCAAGCTTTTTTGTTGCTAAGCGATCTTCAGATTGTCCGTGTATACAGATTAATTGGTCAGACATTGGTGTTTTGAGAGGGGTTAATAGTTTTCAGTTTACTGATTTACAGTTTAGTTTCTAATTACATTACCTGTGCACCATGTGCTCAAAATTTAATATAGAATCAGAACAAGTTATTTGAATTTCCAGGATCCATGTATGGGGTAGGTTGTTCCCTGTGAGAGGATGCTGTCAGAGGATTTCAGTGGGAGTGATGCCCTAGCTTCAATGGTTGGCATTGATTTATGACTAAGATAGGCATTGGGATTTGGGACATGTGATAGGTTGTTGAGTGTGATGCACTAGTTGCTACAGGGATTGGAGTGTTGTTTATGCCTGAGAGACTTGATCTGCACCTGTGATAGGTTGCTGATCTGAAATGCTTTCCAAATAATCTGTTTGGTTAAGGTATGTCCTAAGAATTGTAGGGATGGGCAGTCTAGATCTTAGAGAGTTTAACTGATATAAGACACTACAAACTTCACTTGTACGTGCAGAACATAGATGTTGTTGGAAAGGGTTGTTCCTTTGTGTTTTGTTGAGGGAAACGTCACAGTGCCTACAAATCTTGCTCAATTGGCCAAAGACAACAAAAAGACAGCAAAACTAGGAAAATCATCCTTGATTCTGTGAAGAGCCATTTGATCCCTCACATCAGAGAAGCTGATGGCAAAGGATGCTTGATGCCTTGATCACTCTGTACCCAGATCATGAAAGTTACCACAAGATGCTTCTGAAGAACAAGCTTTTTGCCACATGCATGAGTGACACAAACATGGTAGCTAACTTCTTGATGAAGATCACTATGCTGGAGCTTGGGGGATCATCTTGCTGCTATAGGATTGAAGATCACGGGTGAGGATTTGGTGCCTTCAGCACTAAATGAGTTCTCTTCATTGTTAGACTTGTTTGTTTGGGGTGTTTGGGCTCGTGACAAGCTTCCCAAATTTGAGAAGCTTCAGGTAGATTTCATCCAAGAGGAAACCAAGCTAGACACAATCAGCTAGAGTGGAAAAAATCGATGACCTATCCCTCATCAGGAAGGTGAGGAGAGGAGGTATGTAAGGAGGATTTGGGAGGGGTCAATAGGGCAAAGAAGAAGGATCAAGTTCTTTGAGCCAAGGGAAGAAAAACTTGAGCCACATTAATTGTTTCAAGTGCCACTAAATGCACTACTAGGCATTTCAGTGTCCTAAGAGGAAGAAAGCCAGGCAACCATAGAAGCAATTTGTAAGGACTTTGGAGTGTAGAAGCTTCTATCAAAACATATCAGTTAGTATCCAGGCTTGACACCATAGTATTGTGCCTTTCCAGTGACATCATTTTTGGTGTAAGGTTGTATGGAGAATGGCACATCCAGACACATGACCTTTAACGAGAAGGCTTTTGCAAGCTTCAAGAACAAGGGGATAGCATGTAGGTGGAGTTGGGGAATGATGCCACTTATTCATTTAACAGAGTGGGCGCTATCTCTTTTTGCATTCCTTCAAGCGATGTTCTAGAATTGAATGGTGTTTTGTATGTTCTTGATTTAACATAGAATTATCTTTCATTTTCTTGCATGACATTTCTATAGTGCATGGCTAAGTTTGATGATCTGTGAGTGAACTTTAGAAAATGCAATCCTGATCTTGATTGAGTTTTGTCCATATGAGTGAATGAAGGTGGACTTACACGGTGCTAGTAATTTTTTCATTAAAAATTCGGATACGATATGACAGGGAAACAACACACACACACACACATATATACTACCATTCATCTTTTAGAATCTAGAATCTATATCTAAAAATACATTATCATCGTCATGAATTCAACATAAACAAATCGACATCATCAATTCAGCATAAACATTGTCATTGTCATTAGTGATTATTATAACATTCAACATATTATCATCATCATTAGTAATGTGATAAAAAATGCTACAATCTTTGTGCTTTCGGGTCCAACTCCTTCAAAGAATGTGTCATGCATGGCAGATGATATCTATCTTCCTTGCATGGCAATTAAAAGGCCCATGAAATCATTGGGATATTCCGTCAAGACCTATTTGAACATTTCAATCTTCTCAACGTCAGCTTGGTCTCTTGGCTATATGCAAGCAAAATATTGGCTAGAGAAGATTTGTTATATTGGAGGGATTTATGAAATCAAGAGCAAAATCAATGACAATTAACAAAACCTTAACCAAACTTAAAATTAATTGCTCAAATAAATCTCTTTATGAAGACATTCATCAAAACCTTTTGTTCGCGTTTTTGAACATCTTTCTTTTTCTTAGTAAGAATCCTTGACAAATATATGGAGTTTCGTTGTTTCTAAAGATTTAGAACAGACATAATGAGACTGTGTTTATAGTGAGTTTATTTGCAAATTTGATATGTTCATTTTTATTATTTATTTATGGCTATACAAATTTTCATGCTTTTTAACATTTAAAGGTTGGATTTCGATCACGAAATCCGGAAATGGATCCAAAAAAATTTAAAACCTTTGGAAACGTATCCAATTCCAAATCTGAAGTTTCCTATTTTTTGAAACGGTACAAAAACATTTTTACAGCGTTTCAGACAAGGATCGTATCTGTTTCCGTATTAGAACGGGGATCCGCTTTTCTGACAAATTCTTCGGATGTTTCTGGTAACTTAGGTTTAGACACTGAGGGATGCTCAGGAGCATGTAGAGGCTCCTAGGAGCACATTCAGGGAGAGTAGGCTTGCAAAAAAGGACATTGTGCCAAGATCGACATGTAGGCATGTAGAATTTGCCTAATTGAACCTTAAAGTGAGTTAATCTAATGATACACACGGGGTATCTGCATTAGTGAATTAGATGAATCTCAACCATTGATCTAAACTAATGTTGAGATCTAATCTCAATCGTCAATCACTTTAGAGATTAGGGTTGTGGATTCAGTCAATAATGCAAACTTATACAAAGGAAGGCTAGGCTAAGGGAGAAGAAACATCTCTTGAGCATGAGACATAGTGAGAGTGACTTGTCAGTAATGGGGTGAAGGAATTTCATTCAAGGGTGTAGGGTTCGAGGAAGAGTGCGAGGGGTAGCAAGGGAAAAGATCCAGATGAGCCAACAGATCAAAGGATTGATCAAGGGTTTGATCCATTGGATTAATTCCAAGTTCTTGTTGTGTTTGTATTTTTTCTTAAGAGGGCCATTATGTCAAGAAGGGAGTGCTTATATGTTGTAGACTTTAATTAATGATACAATAGATATTGAAGAGAAAAAATCTTGTGTGCATGTGTATGAGATTAACATGGTATGGGAGCTTAGTCTCCAAAAAGGATCTCTAAGAATTGGACAAAGGTAGACATTATACGCACAGTAGGGAAGATCGATCCATACAGTTGTGGCAAATACAAAGTGATAGAGAATTGGCCATACGAGAGATTCATACATAGTCGTATGACTGTAATGTAAACAATAGGCAGGAATTTGGATTTTGTACGTGATCTAAGTGACACGTGAGGGTGACAAGGAGAGACACCAGGCTAGCCACATGCGGGGTGAAATAAGGTGAAAAGGTAACTTAAAAAAGGAGTGTTGTGCTAGTGGAGTTAGGACAACAAAGGTGAAAATAAAATATGAAAGGTTTCAGTGGTCAGCAAAGACAATTATCGATAGCTAGAGGCAACCACAGAGTGGTTGCAACCGCGATTATCAAGCATTGTACAACAAGTGAGCACATGAGGAGAAAGTGCAAGAGTTGACAACCAAGTTGAGTCACAGGAGTAGGGAAGAGCTGTCGATCAAGCTTCCAAGTGAGAAGAACCTTTGCCAAGCCATCGATCAAGTTGCCAACTTCAGTCGTCAACTATCAAGTAAAGCATGCAAGTGTGGCTGCGCGGAGCCGCAAGAAGCTGCACAGACTTACACAAGCAGAAGATAGGTAAATTGAGCTATATGGAAGGTGCATTGATATTCACAGTTGTGTTACATGCTAAGTTGTACCTAGCAGGATATGGAGACCCCATGGCCCATGTACAAGGTAACTATCATTTTTTTAGAAGATCAGAAGTCCAGCAGGGCATCATGCCCCTTCTTCTCTCTCTACTTCTACATTCTTCTTTGCAAATTTCGTACCCCCATGGGGGAATTGTAATAAATGACGCTAGCATGATGAACTTATGTAATAGACTTAGACAACTTAGGACTTGGTTACTAAGTGACTTAGACAACTTAGGACTTGGTTACTAAGGGAATCCACTATGGAGTGTTTTTTTTACTTAATTAATTATTCTTGTTTTTTAACGATGAATAACTAATTGAGTTTTTTCTAGTGTTGCGAACATCTTGATTATCACGAAACCACAAATTTTTGGCCTAGCTGATGTTTGCCGATTTTTACTGATATTTTCTCAATTTTTACGATTTTTTGGTTTTTTAGACCCTTGCCGATTTTATCCCCATGCTGATGTTTGCAACATTGGCTTTTTCACTCATAACTACCAAAGTTGGAGTGCGTTTCAATAACTAGGTCTTAAATGTGTTTCTAGGTCTTGGCTCAATGTATATTACCATGCAAGGTCATATCCAAAGTCTTACAGAATTGCATTAGGTATTTTTAGGATTTCTTGAATAATTAAAATTTCACGCAGAACAATATTTTTAATTAATTTTGTATGTAATAAGTAAAAAGTGATGCTAGGAAATGTTGGTGGGATGTGAGTACTCAAAATTCATACATAGAGCACCAACATTATACTAGTACCCACTTTGGGGTCCAAAAAATAATTACTTCATGAAAATCCACTTTTTTTTTTTTACCACATGTTGAATTAGTAACTGCTTGGACTAATCTAAGGGAGACCCAGGATCAACCCTCGTTGCTGCCGCTGTAACACCAAGAGTATATCCAGGGTTCCAGCAACTTGCAAGCCAGATATACCAAATCATATGATTTAGAAAGAGCCGAGACTCACGAATAAGGGGAGTCTACTCCTTGAGCTGAGATCATAGCAGGACACTATACTCAGTGAGATTTGAATCGCGGTCTTGTGGGCTTCACCCATCGAGACTTACCGTTAAAGCGCACATCACTGTATTCATGAAAATCCACTTTTACTCATAAAAGTGGAAAAAAGACAAGGAAAGTTGGAAAATAAATAAACTATGGAAAAATAAAAAACATGTTCCAAGTCAACTAATGTATTGGTAGTCAACCAAGTGACTTGGCCATTCAAAGGCTGAGTTAGGAGTTGATTCAGAGGCCAAATAAGCCCATGAATTGAAGGATAGATGGTTGGCTAACTAGGCCGAGTTTCCTCCTTATGTGGGGTCGAGTTTATGTGGAAATCAGTTGGGAATTTAACTCCTCTTCCTTCACACTTGGCAGCTCCTCCTACACGCTGCCGTTCCCAGAGATGTACGTTGATCCTAGCAGCTCACACGTAGGCAGATTTTGAGCTCACATGCAGGCAGACTCTGAGACAACTATTAGACACTTTTTGCTAGCCGAGTTCGTCAGGGAGATACCATGAGTGGTGTGGGGACTTGTCTCTCCTTTTATTGCAGTTCTTTACACATGGCAACAAGCAGTCCATACACACCAACAAGAGAAGATATGCGTTGTCCCTCACTTAGCCAATACGCTGGCACGTACAATAGACTTGAGGACACTTGGGAATTTTTGACCTGTCTTCGGATTATGATCCATTGGACACTTGTTGCATGGTTTCTGATTGGGATTTGCTCCCATTTTTGCATAATAAACCCCCTTGCTCATTGCTCAGGCTAGTGTTGGAAGACTTAAACTTGGGGAAACTTTGCCACTACTATTTTGTATTGTCATATTGTTCATGAATAAAAAGACTTTGGAGGCCATATGGTGCAATTGTTGTGATGTGATTCTTGACTTGAGGTAACTTGTATGTAGTTCATATTGTTGATTTCTCTCAGTTTTGTAAGCTTGGGCCCAAATAGGGTTGTATTTCCATGGGGAAGACAAGTATTTACATGACTTCTTGATTGGCTTGCAATTGGTTTGGATTCTTCATGTATTTGTAAATATCATGCTCAATCTTTTCTCTTTGCAAGTTATCACCCAATGCTACTAATTGCTTGAGCAAGTTTTTGAAGTGAAACACGAGTTAATTCAAGCTTGGAGTTGGCCATATTTTTGGTTGGATCAACCAGCTTCAAGGCATCAAGGAGCACACATTTCCACCACACCAAAGGGCTGTCCATAACTACTTCAAAAGGGGCATCAAGAGGGCTTAAATGAGCCCCAAATCATCTCTTTCATCCCTCATCTAAGAATTAAGTTTTCCTTTGGTTCTCATTTGCACTTATATTGTTATATCTAGCTAATAAGGCTGCCTTATCTACTGCTGCCCTAACAACAGTAGATTTACTAAGGGAAGACCAATTTTCCTTGGTTTTCCTCTTGGTTAATTAGTGTAGAAATTTCACACTAGTCATAGGGATTTTTATTTAACATATTGGCTTACATATACAAGCGATCTCAAGTTGTTTTAAATCTCTTTTTTGGGCATATTCTAACTCTTTTGCTTGCTGATTTTTGCAGACCCTTGGCAACACAAGCGGAAATGCTGGCAGATTTCGTGCAGTTTTGAGGAATTAGAGCGCCCGAAGACAACCTTGAACGAATCCTTTGTAAAAATCAGCAAGACTTTCGTGTGTAGCCTATTCAAGAAGTTCTTCCATCCTTTGATCCTTCAAGAGGGCCGTTGTAACCTTGTTCAATCGATTTTCCTCCCTTTATTCATAAGGGAGCTTCTCTTTCTTCTTCATCCTTTATTTTACAGGGGATTTCCTTTGTTGATTTTGACCCCTTCATTCATAAGGGGTCTAATCATGCATTGTAATCTAATAAAGCACCATGGTTTCCTTGGAAGTTAGGGGATTTTCATCCTAAGCATTCGTCTTCCCCATTTGGGGATTTGGCTTGTGGTTGTTCATGCTTGTGAGGTTTCACTTTTTTTTTTTTGGTGATTGGGTTTAAAATTAACTTAAATTAGAATGACCACATATATAGTTTAATTGCAATCTAGTTCATTGGAGCAATCTAGTTAGAATTCATTTCACTAAGTGCAAATCTTTGCTTTAGATTAGATTTTTTTTTTTTTTTTGTATCATTAGTTATATTTCTCATTGCAAGAAGTAGTAAACCTCTGGCAATTTCCTGGTTAAATAGATTAACTACGGACCATTTCTCTTCTAATATTTCTTATTCTGTGAGTGGGGGAAATCAATAAACACTCGACTTGCTAAATCAGATTGGGTTACCCTGTTGGATCTACTTGCGTGTGGGCTGACTTGTGAAATCCGGGGAGCGCACGTAACCTTAGCTTCCTCCTTTGGATCTCCTTGCAACTTTCCTTAACCTAGCGAGGATAAGATCTAAAGGGAAATTATAACTTTAGATTAGTTTGATTTTTGCATTCATAACTGAATCTACCTCAACTCAAGTGGAAACCAGATTTAATTTAAAACGAACCAACAAGTACTTCAATACATTTCGATTTCAACATCTATCATACTTGGTTATTTCCTTTACTTTTCGAAAGCGTATTTATCTTTGGGCATTTACAAGCACTTCCCTTCAAGCACGTGTCTTTTACTTTGAACATTTATCTCTGAGTTATCATTTACAAAGCATTTTACTTGGAACATTCACTTTCACATTGGGCACTGGTCTTTACTTGCTATATGTTTCTCATGCTTTGAAGGTATTTTCCTAATTGATCCTTCTTGTTACATCTCTTATGAATGATCATGGTGGTTTATGCTCATTAATTCTATTTACATGCTTTGAAGTATTTTGCTGTCATTTATATGGTTGAATGTATCTTGGTTAGCTATATTTAACTCTTAGAATTAATTTTTCTTCTTGCTAAGCCTTAGTTATTTTCATAGGGTCCACCGCCCTTGGCTTCGTTGGGAGCTAGCCTAGACGGACGTGTTGAGATTTGAGTGACAACTTCTCAACTCGAAACTTGCCCCCAAGGCCACACCAAGTGGGGTTAAAGATTTTCTCCATGTTAACCCAGGGGTGGATTTAGGCAACAACATTTTTGGAGCCATTGCCAGGGATAATGCTTTTTAAACCCAAAATATGATTGATTGTTTCTTGACTTTATTTTATTTTTTATTTTTTAATGCATGGTTGGTAATTAGAAATTGGTTTGTATCCAAGTGGCAACTTCACCCATTCAAAATATTGCAAGGTATTCTACTAGGAGAAACTCAAGTAGTTTGCTTAATCCCATTCTTGAACCTGAAAGGGTTTATAGAAGAAGCTTAAATAAACTCTCTTCTCGTAGACTTCTTGCTAGTCTTGGACAAGAATCAATCTTTGATCTCCATTTTCTTTTTGAAGCTGATCATAGTCAAGTAGAAGATATGGATGATTTGTTTGCTCCTTGTGGCTTTTCTAACATAAATGGATTTCCTCATAACATTCTTGATAAGGCTATGGATAAATTACTATCCTATCAGGGCAACAATGAATAGTACAAAAGCACACATTAGAAATTTTAATCTTTGTGTGAGCAAGTGGTGTGATGCTGCTAGCTACGAGGATGTGAAGATGAGGCTCTTTGTTCTATCATTGGAAGAAGATGCTCTAGATTGGTTTACAGAAAAAGCCGCCAAATATTTTGCAAATTTGAAATAGATCATTGAGGCTTTCAATGATAAATATGGTGATAGAAAGGAAGACTATTATGTTTTGGCCGTTTTAAGTGGGATCAAGAAGAACGAAAACGAGACTATCGAAGAGTTCGACAAGAGGTTGAATGATATAGTTAAAAGCCTTCCTCAAGACATTAAACCTCTAGAAAAATCTATCCTCATCTATTATGTCGATACATTTAATGGTGATATTTCATACGAGATGAGGGGTAAGGAACGAGGAGACTTGGGAGCAAATCAAACAATAGCTTTAAAGATTGAAAGAAATCAACAAGCTTTAGGAAAATCTAACATTCTTAGTTTCAAAAGAGGGACCTCCTTAAGGTCTCATGGGTCTAAAGGCAAAGCAAAAGCTAAGGAAATAGCCAGTGACCCAATTAAAGAGCTAACTCAATTGATTAAGACTATGGATGTAAACCATGCCAACCAAATCAATGCCATACAAAATAGATTGGTGGCTATGGAAAGGTCACAAGCGGGAAGATTTCAGTCAAGGCCAAATGATGAGTGGCAAAAGAAGGGTCCTTCACAAGACCATAGGCCACCCAAACCATTGGAATCTACCAATTTGGTGGATCAAGATACTCCTTATTGTAGGCCTTGTGATGAATTTCATGGTGAGTCCACTTGTCCCATTTTTTATCGAATTGTGGAAAGTGGAATGTTAGGAACTAGCGAGCAGATTAATATGGTTGGCAAGAAGCATCACATTTATGTGGACAATTGGATGGAGCTTGTGGAAAGAAGTCAAAAGGCTAGTAATGTGTCCACCACCTATAGTGTGACTAATATGTTTGATAAATGTGATAAGGTCACTAAGCTTTTTGGTGAGAAGCCTACATCAGATCAGATTCTTGAGATGGCTAGGGACAAAGTGGTGACCTATCAAAGAAAAAATAAAGATCAAGACAAAATGCAACAAAATACTCCTAGAGTCTTTACCTCTCCTCCATCAGATTCAAATGTTGACTTCTGTGGATGGATTAATAATGCAAAAGTTTTGGTTCCAGGGGAAAACTTCTCAAGATCCCTTCTCAGAAATCCAAGTTATTAAAAGCTATTAAAGCCCCTCATTGAAAAGATTTTGAGAAGATCTCTAAGGGTAAGAATGAAGATGCCCCAGTGATATTACAAAGTATGGATAGAGGAAAGGGAAATGAACAACATTGACCATTTTTCATTACTTTGTTGGTAAATGGATATCTCTTGCATAATTGTATGTTGGATTCAAGTGCATCCTCAAATGGTATGACCAAGAAAGTTATGGAGCAATTGAATTTGAGAATTTCTAAGCCTTATCATAACATATGTTCTATGATTTCTAAGAAAATTGAAGTATATGGGTTATAACATTAAGGACTTAGAAGTTCATTTATCAACTTACCTAAATATCTTGATCACCATGGACATGTTGTGATATATGTGCTAGATGCATGGGGCATGCTTCTATCAAGGAAGTGGACAACTAATTTGGGTGGTAGCAATCAAATGGAATTATCATATGCTTCCTTCCTAGCATTGATAACACCATGGTTAGGCTTGATAGAGAGTTGGAAAGGAAATACCATGCTGAGAACCCTAAGGAGCCAAATGATGAAATAGTCTATGAGTCAGATGTTGGGTAGTTACACAATGTTATCCAACTCTTTTGCCCCTATGGAAGATAAAGTTGAGGAGAAGAAAGGTAATGGAATTCAACTCAATCTGTCCTTAGCTAAGTAACCAGATTCGTTATAAACCCTCCACGTGTCCGAATCCTGCAAATCGGACACGATTCGGTGGGGATTCGAATCCCATAAGGGGACACGACATGTCCTAATGGGATTCGTACGAATCCCATACAAATCCCATTAGGACACATCGTGTCCCGATTCTAGGATTCGAATTCCCTAATATGAAACCCGCACGCTTAAAAAAGGCGTTGTTCCTTATGTTTTTCACCATATTTCCCTTTCAGTTTTGCATACTTTGAGCTATGGGCAAGGAGCTAAGGGTTTGGAGCAAGGAGCTAAGGGTGTGGAGCGTTTGGCAAGGAGATTCAAGCACTAGGTAAGTGCATTTCAGCTCTATTTTTTTGCATTTCTATTACAGCAGTTTGTATGACTTTTTTTTACAAATTTGTGCATGTTTTGTTTATTTTTTTTACAGTAGTCATGGCTCAATCAAAGGCAGCAGTTAGGGGGCAAAGGAAGGGGAAGAATGTCTCCATTTGAGATGCCCCTCCTCCCCCAATATCATTAGAGTCTGTTGCAAGTAATGTTGAGGGAAGAGGAGGACCTAAAGACAACATTGAGAAATATCCCTTCTGGAAATATGTCACAAGAGAGGATGGGACAAGCACCAAGGGGAAGGGAGGAGGCAATGTGCAATGGAGATGCAATTTTTGTCACATTTCTTTCAAAAGCACATATTACCGTGTGAAAGGCCATTTGTTGGCTTTACCAGGTGGTGGAATTGGAGCTTGTAAAGCTATTCCTTTACAAAAGAGGAAAGAAATGGAAAAGGAGTCCACTGTTGGTATGGAAAATGTGGTTGCAAAGTCAAGAAAAACCAAGAATGAAGACTCCCTTCCATTTTTGAAGAAAGGCACCACCAAATATCCATTTGAGAGTTCTATTGGGGGACAAACAGCAAAAAGAAGAGCAATTACACTTGGTCCAGTGGACAAGATTTTTCAAAAAGAGAAACGGGAAGAGCTTGATCTCACTATTGCCTTCTTTTTCTATCAAAACTTCATATCATTTAATGTTGCATGCTCACCTCTATTTATTGAGATGTGTCGAGCTCTAACTCACGGGTCTCCATCATGGTATGTGCCTCCTAGTTCAGAGAAGCTTAGAACCACATTGTTGACGAAGGCAAAAAAAGAGGTGCAAAAAATGCTTGAGCCTATTGTAGCATCATGGCCAACATCTGGGGTTAGCATTGTTTCTGATGGATGGACAAATCTAGCATGACACCCAATCATCAACTTCATAGTGTCTTCCTTGAATGGTCTAGTTTTCTTGAAAGTAGTGGATACACTTGGAGAATACATGGATGCACAATTTATTGGTGAGTTATTTATTAAAGTTATTGAAGATGCAGGTGTTGATTTTTGTGTGCAAATCATCAAGATAATGCACCTGTTTGCAAGGTTGCTGGCATGATTGTGGAAGCTAAATATCCACAAGTGTTTTGGACACCTTGCATTGTCCATTCATTGAACTAGGCACTGAAATCCATTGCTTCTGATGTGCTTTGGATTGGTAATATTATTGAGGATGCACAACATATCCGTAACTTTGTGCAAAATCATACAAATGCCCTCACTATCTACAAGGAGTACACCAATCTATCATTGTTGAAGATTGCTGATACATGGTTTGCCTCTTCATTCATGATGTTGAAGAGGTCAAGGGAGGTCAAGACCGCTCTTGGGTCCATGGTTATTTATGAGTTTTGGTCTTTTTGGAGAAAGATAGATCAAGTAGCCTCTAAAAGAGTGAAGGACATAGTGCTAGATGATGCTTGGTGGGAGAGGGTAGATCTAATTATTCAGATCATGGACCCTATCATTTCTTTGCTTCAATTTGCAAATACAGACAAACCCATCCTAGGAGAGTTTTATGAGGGATGGGATTCCATGATTGAGTCTGTGAAGAGCATTATTCTACAGAGTGAGTGCCCCGAGTATGAGACATCACCAGAGGCCTTCTGTGGTACTATACAAGATATTCTTGTCAGTAGATGGGACAAGAATTGTAAACCTTTACATTGTTTGGCTCACTCATTGAACCCAAAATCCTACAACCATGAGTGGTTGAATGGTGGACCTTCCCGCAGATTCCCTCCTCACATGGATGGTGAAATCTCACAGGGGAGAAAAGATGCATTCAAGTGGGTTTTTTAGGATAGAGCATTGCTTGATGAGGTGGAGGATGCCTTCGTAGAGTTTTCCACTGGCACTGGTCGATTTGCAAGATATGATGTGATTAGAGACAGAGGGGCTAAGAAGCCCTATTCTTGGTGGGCAAATCATGGGGCAACAAGCCCTCCTCTTCAGCAGTTAGCCATGAGGCTCCTCTCTCAGGTGACTTCATCCTCTTGTTGCGAGTGGAATTGGAGCACATATGGGAATTTGTATAATGTGAAGAAGAGTAGGCTTGAGCAGTCCAGGGCAAAGACAATGGTGTATGTGCACACCAACCTTCGTCTTATTTACAGGCAGAGGGAAGAGTGGTTGAAGGGAAAGGCAAAGATGTGGGATGTCTTTCTTGGTGATATGGGTCTGGACAATAGCGCTGAGTTGGCGTTGGCCAACATGGATCTCAATGATCCAGTGCTAGAGCCTGTTAGATTTGATGACGATGATATTTTAGAGGAGTCATCCTCCACACCAGCAGATGCAGAGGCGACTATGGATACAGGGGAGGAGGAGGATGCAGAGGAGAGCAGTGGTGACCATGATGATGAGAACATTGATGCTGATTCTGATGATGACTCTGGGGATTGATGATTCATGAGTCATGGGTTACTTATTGCCTTGAGGCTTGTATACCTGTAGTTGTTTTATATTTTCTATTTCTATTTGCCATTTGCATTGCACCAACACTACCTATGTAACACATTTTGATTTGATGACTTAATGAGAAAACTACAGTTGTCAGTGTCTTTATCGTACTATCTTGTAGTTGTAAGTTGTCTTTCATTTATGAATCATGATTTATGTGACCACTGACATGTATTTGAATTATGTACTATGCATGCTATAGATGAAGATCTATGTTTGAAATCAATGAATTTGTATCATTAATTAGAATTTGTGTAAGAAATATCTATTTTTTAATATATATAATATATATATTTTATAAAATAATATGTAATGAATTCTACGTATCCTGTTCCGGGGGGTCAACGTATCCAAATCTGACACTCGAATCTCTGTATCCTACGAATCCCAAATCCCCGTGTTAGGTGACTTAGGTCATTAGAAAAAATTGTCAAGGATGGATTGAGCCATATTAAGCTGTATATATGGTTATTCTAATCTAAGTTAATTTAAACCAGTGTTGCAAACATCTCGATTTTATTGCAATAAAATTGTGAAATCACGATTTTTTGGCCTCGCTGGTGTTTGCTGATTTTTACCGATATATTGGTGGTACCTTAATTTTGTCTGTGTTTGCATATTTTTATGATATTTTCGTTGTTTGGACCCTTGTTGATTTTTATCCTGATGCCAATTTTTGCAGCATTGTTTTAAACCAATTCACAAGAAAAAAAGCAAAACCTCACAAGCATGCATAACCACAAGACAATTTTTCAGTTGGGGAAGAGGGATGCTTAGGGGGGAAATCCCCTATTTCCTAAGGAAACGACAATGCATTATTAGATTACAATGTTTGATTATGAAGGGGTCAAGATCAAGAGAGGAAATCCCCTTCGAAATAAAGGATGAAGAAGAAAGAGAAGCTCCCTTATGAATAAAGGGAGGAAAATTGATTGAAGGTTACAAAGGATCCCTTGAAGGATCGGAGGATGGAAGAACTTCTTGAATAGGCTACAAAAGTTAAGTCTTGCTGAATTTTACAAAGGATTGGTTCAAGATTGTCTTTAGGTGTTCCAATTCCTCAAAACTGGGTGAAATCCACTAGCATTTCCCCGTGTTATCAAGGGTCTGCAAAAATCAGTAAGAAAAAAGTTAGAATATGCCCAAAAAAGAGATTTAAAGTAAATTGAAATCACTTACATATAAAATTAATTAAAAATCCCATTATGCGAGAAATTTTAATTATTTAAAAAATCCTAAAAATACCGAATGCAATTCTGTAAGACTTTAGCATGGTAATATACATTAACCCTAGACTTAGAAACTCACTTAAGGCCCAATTATTAAGAGGCACTCCAACTCTGTAGGTTATGAGTGAAAAAACTCAATTAGCTATTCATCGTTCAAAAACAAGAATAATTAATTAAGTAAAAAATGTTGAAATGTAACTAGTGTCGGTCTTCATAACTATGATGTCATGACTTGATGTACTTGTCAAAAGAAAGAAAAAAAATATTTATTATTTATACATGGGTTTCTTGACCATGTTTTTGGTACTAGGTTTTGTGCCTATTGAGTGCTAAAGGGAGTCAAATTCATAATGTAAAACCCCTAGAAGGGCTCTTGTATCAATGTAAAGAAAAATATTTTATGTCATGGAAATGTCTAGAGATTGTCCAAGAGATTAGGTCGGCTAGCCGTAAGGGTCGGCCTTGAAGAGGCTTGAGGACTCACCCAAATGGCTATATATTCGAGACGAATTCGTCCTCCAGAGACATACTTTTGAATTCGACTTTCAAAAGAAGATCTGAGGCATAACAAAAGTACGGAAAAGGAGGAAGAAGGACAACGAATCTGGAAGATTGTTTTATCTCTCTCTTTGGAAGCCGAATTCTCTGTGGAAGGTCAATATTGCCTCAGATCCGAAATTGTGAGGTAAGGAACAAATTTTTGTTTGGGTGGCTGCCCTGATCTCTTGATGGATGGTCTAGTATCTTGGTATGGGAAGTCTTCATTGAAAATTGTATAAGAAATTCTCTAGGTTTTCCCCCTTTGGAGGGGTTTTGCTTTGGCTTGGAGCCTATTTCTTGTGTCTCTCTTTGTTTGCATTGTGATCTCGCTGGCATTTATTTTGATGATGAAAAGAATTAATAATGATGATGATGAAGTGACAATATACCTCAAGTAAATGTCAATGTTAAAAGAGAAATCATGTCATGAACTAACCCTAATGGATGCCCCAGGTTTCTCAACATGGTATCAGAGCTAAGGTTGCTTGTATAGGGGTAGATTAGAATGTCACAAAAGGCTTCCAAGTTAGTATAGAAGACACATCTCCTAGGCTGACCTCCTAGAGAAAAGTAAAATCAAAATATGGGCATGATTTCTATCCCTTTTTATGGCAAGAAGACCATAAAGTTGTAGGAGCACTACAACTTGGTTTTAAGGTTTCGAATAGCCTATATTCAAGCTCTAAGGAGGCGAAAATCATTGGCAGAAGGAGTGCAGTCTTGGACACAATCTACAAGGTTTGTGCTCACCTAGACAAAAATCTAAGCTCACTGAAGTTATCTCAGGGCCGAGAGATTAGAAGTTCTGAAGAAGCAAAATTCTTGAGCCTCCATCCAAATGTAAATCAAGGTATTCATAGATCTGGTATAAGTCATAGTAAACTTGTAAAGTCTCATATAAGAATGTTAAAGGAGCCGAGTTCTCCCATCAAACTTGAGCATAAAAGTGTCTTGAGAAGGAGCATAGTCCAAACCTATTAAAGACCTATTTCAGGCCATGGGTATTGTGACAAGGAGAAAGTTGAGATCTACTCACATTCTGGGCATATGTAGACCTAATCCATAATCTTGTGGCACCTAGAAAAGGGTTTGAGAAGTTTTGGGCCTATTACTCACATTGAAGGACTTAAATCTGAAGTATAGTCACCCTAGAAGTGGACCAAAATCCCCTTTCCATCTGTAAGCAAACCTAGACTGAATTTGGAGCATTTTGGAAGGTTAAATCTCAAGCTACAACTCTAAGGTAAGTCTCACAGACTCATGTCCCTTGGAACATTTCTCTAATCGAAATACATATACATATACTCCTTGAAAGATCGAACAATGAGACCTGTGGAGTTCGAGACTCTGTGTCTCAATAGCAAAGTTACCAAACATATATATATTCTTTGAAGTTCGAACAGTGAGCTAAGGAAGCTGACCTACAAGTGCTCTAGAAGAAATCAAAATTCTCTGAGCATGTTTACTTGGAAAATCTTCTCAAAGCAATATACAGTGCTGGTGGAAGAATTGTCTCAAGGACAGTCAATATTTTTATCAATTCTGGGTAAATATTGGAACAAGATACATAGTCTCAATCCTGTGGAGTGATCATGTGAAATATTAAGCACAATTTTGATTTTATGCGAAGGTCATGTTTATGCATAACAATGTGGAAAACTCTCTCGCATCATAAGCATCATTTGAGAATGTTGGAAATACTTAGTGGGTGAATCAATATTTCTTAGCAATAACACTTTATTAATGTTTTTTCTTTGATTAGTTGATCTTCAGTTGTTAGTATTATTGTTCAGTAAGTGTAGTAAACAACAATGCAAAAATAGAGACAACAGGAATAAGATTTTTAGGTGGAAAACCCCCTCTGGGTCAAAAACCACTGAACACTTTTCTAATAAGTTCTTTAATCTTCAGCCCCAACTGAAAAGAAAGCTACAACTTCCTAAAACTCTAGAAAAAACGTTTTTCTCCAGCTCCCACTGGAAGGACGCTCCAACGCCCTGGTTTTATCATTAACCAGTTGAATGGATGTCCCAACACCCAGGTGAGCCACAACTCACCCTAGCACCACCCTACCACCCTAGAGTGTTTACAGGTCCAAACCTGTAGGTAACTTCATTCACCTGCCTAGCACCACCCTTGTTGAAATATGTAACAAGGTTCGGTCTTCATAATGGCATATCTAATTGTGATTTTATGTATTTAATGAAAAGAGAAAAATAAATTTATTATTTGTATTCTTGCGGCATGGGTTTAATGCTCAAGGAAAATTTATTTTTAGGTCAAGCACCCATTGAGTGCTTCTAGGGTTGTCATAAAGTCAATCAAGTCATTTTCATGTATTGAAGACCCATTTGGGCATGTTACATATTGTAAAGAAAAAATTATTTAGTCAAAATAGAGTCAAAAAGACCCTCCAAGACCTTGTCATGGCACAAAGATCAAGTTAGCCTACATGAAGGGACAAGTCAACCTCAAGATAGCAGTTCGTACCCCTCACAAGCTTATTAATAAGAAGGAATTCGACCTCATTTGCACATTGACTCAAGCAAGTTCGATCTCCTCAAGATAGAAGTTGGAAAAGGACGAAGAAGAATAAGAAGATTAGGATTGAAGTTTTTGGACCTCTCTCTCTCTCTCTTTCTTAGGGTTTTTACAGTTTCTGGGCTAGACAAAATTCTGAAGCTACATCGAGGCTGTGAAGTTGCAAGGTTAAAGCTATGAAGCTGCATTTGGATTGAAGTTGTGAAGCTGTTAGGTCGAAGTTGCTAAAGTTGCATCAAGGTCGAAGCTGTGAAGCTGCTAGGTCGAAGTTGTTTAAGTTGCTAGGTCAAATTGCAAAAATTGTTGTTGGGGTCGAAGTTGTTGGAAGGTCGAAGTTTGTTGTTGGAAGCTGTGTAAGGAAAGCACGTCAAGAAGGAAGGATGACTTGGTCTTGGAGGGTCTTGGTCAAGGGTCATAGGTCTTGGAATTCGTCAATTGAAGTTCTGTAAGAAGAGAAGGATTTTGGTGGGTTTTCCTCTTGGTTGTAGAGTTTTTGGCCCTAGATGATTGCCTATATCTTGTGTCCTATTGTCCCAGTGCTCTTTATGATTTGGTAGCTGTTTGATGATAGAGAACACTAATAATAATAAGAAAAGAAGAAGTTAATCAAGTAAAGTAAAAATACATGACAAGCAATTATCAAAGTAAGAGAAATCAGCGACACTTGTTGCCCCCTAGATTTCTCAACATGGTATGGTACCAAAGGTGACTACATCAAGAAAGGGCAACACAGAGTACATCAAGAAAGGGCAACACGAAGAAGGATACTCTAGGGCTGAAGTATAAAGAGATCATCTTGGAAACATTAAGAACATCAATCATCAAGAATGACTAACCCTCTCATCATATTGAAATGGAATAATTAAGAGCATCAAAGAAGACATCTAAACCCTAGAGAAGGGTTCCACTCTTGAAGTGTTCTTGGGAAACTCACGCATTCTACAATCATTATCATGAGGAAGGAAGAGCGAAGCACTTTTGATTTTGTTTTTCTGGGTTATATTCACCACACGTGCGAAGTATTAAGACATTCTACTGCAACAACAAGAATCGGATTGCAGCCACCATCAAGGATCAAGTTCTGTGCCAAGAAAGGTCTGCTTTGCAAGCCGAAATAACAAGAAAAATAAGTCAAGACATGTGAAGTAGAAAGGAGGCAAATTTGTCCATCTTCTAGCCACACTTGTGAACTAGGGTTATTGCAGAAAAGGTCGAAATTGCAGAACTGCTACAAGAAGTCGAAATTCTGAAGAAGAGCCGAAATTTGAGTTTGTGAAACAAGTTTAAATAATGTTTTCTTGAAGGAACAAAAGCAGGAAAAAGCGTTCTCCTAATCATTAAGGAATCAATGTGGTCTCCCTTTGAACCAAGGATCACTTTTGAAGAAATGCATCTTCATCAAGAAGACATCTTCTATTATCTACATCATTCTTAAAATCAAGAAGGCATCAAGTTGAAGATTTCATAATCTAGGAGTATCTTCACTTGACAAGTAAGTATTTTTATATCTATATTTGAATATGTCAAAATGACTTCATATTGCAAGGAGAGCAACAAATTGGTTCAGTCGTTGAACTTTATTGCATGGAAGAAGAAGATAGATTTGATCGTCATAGAAAATGAAGTAGTTTTCGAACTGCCGAAAGAAGAGCTCAAGCTCTACTAGATGAAGATATCGAAAGAAGAAGGAATAGCCTCATACTTTATGAGGGTGTTAGAAATAAGAGGCTAACTCCAAGAGTTGGGAGAAATAATGTCTAACAAGGAAATAACTACCATAGTGCTCAATGCACTACTAGAGGAATGGGGCAACTTCACATCAGGCATCTATGGGAAGAAGGAAGCTACTCCCTTCAATGAACTATGGTCATTATGCAAGATCAAGGAAATAAGGTCAAAGTTAAAAACCGATGTAGGATCAAGCGAGCAAGCTCAAGCATTTACTACCATGGCTAGAAGAAAAGGGAAGTTTGGGCTAGAAGAAAAGGGAGGTTTGGGAAGCTTGGTCCTCAGAAAAAGAAGAAGAACTGTTAAAGGTTCAATGCTATGGTTGTCATGAATATGGGCACTAGAAGAGAGATTGTCTAAAGCTCAATAAGGAGAACAACAAAAGAGGAAGGGAAGAAGCCCATATCACTGAAGAAGTGGAAGAAGTTGAAAAGTAGAAATTCAAGGTGGAGGGATTAAAAGATCTCTACTATGATTGAGATAGTCTTCCTCACCTAGTTCTTTTCAAGTTTCTGTTTCAAGTTTTCTAGTGTAAAGTATAACTATCATGGTAGGAATCATTAGAAGCATGATAGAATGCATCATGTTAGGAGATGGCATCATAGAAACATACGATTGAAAACAAGAGCTCGTGACATCATCATAAAGAAGCATGAAAGATAGTTGAAATAGAAGTCTATGGCTGCCACCTATAGAAGGATGTAACTCTTGGTAACCTTATTAGAAGCATGAGTAGTACTTATGGGAAAAATAAAGTCATCTAGTATAGAGCTTATTATACATCATTCAAAAGGAGCATTTGCAGGATGAGGATGATCAAGATCCTCTGTTGGAATCTTCATTGGAAGGTTCACCTTCTGGAAGAAGCAAGTATCTCGCTGGGAATTCCGACTTGTATGGGATTCATGGGGTGATGGTATGATGTCAAAAGAAGTGAAGCAGGTCAAGGGATTGAAGTTCTTTCAATCATGGAAACCGCCAAAGGAAGTCTAGATGACCAAAAGAAAGAGATGAGGTATGTATACTTGTACATGATAAAATAGAGTCATGTCATATGATTGTAGATATGATGAATGAGTGCTCTACCTCAAGAGCATGATCAAAAGAAAGGATCTCCTCCTGTGGAAGGATGCATGAAGGCATGGTTCACATATTGACTAGATGAAGTCAAAATAATATGTCCTTATATGAAATATGAGGTGTTTGACAAAGTCGAAGGAACTATGATTGGAAGTTCTTGCGAGGAATTGTGTGAATAAAGAAATGAAGAGATCATGAAAAATGCAACTATGGAGAAGTCAATCAACATCCAAGACTAGAAGATTTGACTCTGATATCTCCATGGAAACGATATGAAGATCTTGATAAAATCTGAAAAGGAAAGAGACCGTTGACATTGCATATCTTTTTGGATATGTGTCATTATATATGTAGGATGTTGATGCAAACAAGGAGATGTCACGGTGAAAAACCATCACAAAGGTGTTTTTGATTTAATGTTTATTTTCTATTTTTAAACAATATCTGGATGGGCTAATGTAGGGCTACTAAAGGAAGAGTTGTAGATGTCATCTACAACTAACACTCATGTGGTTGGATGAATTATCTTGAAGGAAACATAATGCGAAGAAGGTAGCAAGGTATGAAGGAAAGGCCAAATATGGATTGATGGATCACTTTCCAATGAAAGAAAGGATGATGTGACTGAGATGATTCATGAATGAAATTGATGGATGGTCCATGCCCTATGAAGAAGTCCCAGAAAGATGAAGACTCCTAAATAAAGAAAAAGAAGTTCATGACATCAAAAGGAGGAGCTCTTCAAGCAGCTGGTTGTCCCATGATCTCCACCCAAAGAGATGCTGGAAGCAAGTCCCTGGACAAGAGGGAGCTTGGTCAAGTCCCTGATTAAGAGGGAGCTTAGGTACATTCCTTTTATAGGGATGGGTACATTCCTTGACTATAATGGGCATATCCTTCCTAATTAAGAGGGAGAGATAGAGACATCATTCTTGTCTTCACTTCGGAATATAGAATGGAGGATTAGGTAAGCATTTGGCATTTGATACTCTTTGAGAATGTGGTAGGGCATCCAAGATAAGAGTAGTCATAGAGGACCGATATTCTTTGAGGATTGGGAATCCAAGATAAGAATAGTCTTGGTGGAACATACTCTGAGGGAATTTGGGTGGGGTATGTTTCGAGAGAGACAATGATGAGGGTGTCTATAAATCGTTGGTCTCGCCATCATTGTGCTCTGATCTTGTGGAGAGATAGAGCTGTTAGTCAATGCCTTGCTATGTGATAATGCTAGATGATATGATGGTATATAGATGGGTTACCAATTTGACTCTTCTTATAAGAATTCTTCAGATTGAGAATGTCCAAGTACCTTGTATGGATTATGAATAACTCCCTAGTTAAGAGGAAGTGTTGAAATATGTAACTAGGTTCGGTCTTCATAATGGCATATCTAATTGTGATTTTTATGTATTTAATGAAAAGAGAAAAATAAATTTATTATTTGTATTCTTGAGGCATGGGGTTCATGGTCAAGGAAAATTTATTTTTAGGTCAAGCACCCATTGAGTGCTTCTAAGTTTGTCATAAAGTCAATTGAGTCATTGTCATGTATTGAAGACCCATTTGGGCTTATTACATATTGTAAAGAAAATTTTATTGTGTCAAAATAGAGTCAAAAGACCCTCCAAGACCTTGTCATGGCACAAAGATCAAGTTGGCCTACATGAGGGGACAAGTCATCCTACATGAAGGGACAAGTCAGCCTCAAGATAGCAATTCGTACCCCACTGTTGATTTTGGGTAGCATTGGATGTGCTCTAGCTCTTAAATTTTGTGGAGAGGCTAGAACACATGAGATCTCCAAGACCCAAAAATCGTTTGGAGAAATTCCACTCGGATGAGGAGTTATTTAAATAATTAATAATTTTAATGGGTTCCTCAGTATAAACTTAAGAAAATAAAAATATTAATGAGTATTAATAGAGATATGGGTGAGAATCTTTTAAGAGACAAGGATTAAGTCTGTTTTAATCTTAGCTGTCAATTAGAAACTTAATCTTGGCCATTGATTCATCAATAGGAAATGTATAAGAGGAGGCTTGAGGGTTAGTGGGAGATACACCAAGTGATGAAATCAGTTCGATTTTTCTGGGGCATGGTTTGCTGAGAAAGACGAATTAGTGACCTGAGTTGCAGTGAGAGGGGCAGAAGTAGAGATTTGGATCAAAAAGGAGTTTCGAGCCAAAGAGTACGTGGCAGAGGGGCAGCAGTAGCATCAGAGAAGAAGCGCAGAAACCTACGCAACCCAGGAGGGGCTCATGCAGTGCTGACGTAGGCCAGGAGGGTCTCTTGCAGTGGTAGCGTAGGATATTCGTCAGAAGTCCGAGATTTTGCCGAAGAAGTAAAGTTTTGAGCTGGTAGGGCTGAACAACAATCTTCCTCTAGAAAATTGATCCAACAGAAGGGGTGACATAGTCTCTTAGAGGCAAGACGCTAGCCCAAGCAGTGATTACGCTGGGATTTCGCAGTGTTTATCAGAGTCAGGCCACTCAGTGGATCAGTTGTGGTTTGGAGAACGAGGTAAACCTTCGTATGTGTATCTTACTACCAAGATTTCTCTTAAAGGTTATTTGGTGTGAGAGGCAACTTGCAGTACTCAGATTTTGCTTGCTTAGTAATACAAACCCTCTATTTGCTGCACCGGTTTTCCCACATTGGGTCTTTCTAGGGATGTGTTGTCCAAAAATAACGATGTCCCTTGTGTGTTTGTCTCATCTATTGTTTTAGGTTATGATCTGTATGTCAATGTTGTTTGTAGTAGTGTTTTTCATCATTATTTATAATTAAATCACTTGTTGAATGAAATAACAAGTAGGGGATGATAAACGAGTGACTGTAGTAGGATTTCTGTTTGTATAGATTAAGAAATTTTCACATTGTATCAGAGGATTGCAGATCATAGGATACTGAAGCCATTAGCTGGGAGATCCAGTAAATCTGCTGCAGAGAGGCAGCTGTCCCGAGTGACAACGCTGTTCCAGAGATAGAGAACATAGAGGAAGGGTGACGCAGTGCAGGAAAGGTGACGATGCAGAGGCTCGCGTAGTGCTTGCGTCAACATTTTGAGCCAGGAGATGGTGACGCAGTAGCTGGGAGGAGCCCACATAGTGATTGTGTCAGCTTTCTGGGCCAACGCAGAAGTAAAGGGGCAGATCAGGCTCACGCAGAGCCACATCATCTTTCTGGACCATGAAGGAGTGACGCAGTGGCCAGGAGGAGCTGATCTTGCTCACGCAGTGACTGTGCAGAGCTTGAGGAGCTCAGATTCTTCAGTTATCGGCGCTGTAGGCGCAATGCAAATTTAATATGTGGTGCTAGTGGGATGTTGTTACTGTTGTTGCAGAACAGTGTCTGTGGAGATGAAACTGAGGTAAACGGAATCATTGCGAAAAGAAACCTAGGTCCGGGTTGATGAGCAACAACAAAGGAGGATTGGAGAAGTGGTGATTCGACATTATTTGGCGGGAGGATTTTCGGGAAGGAAATCGGGACTCAGAGGGAGTCTAGAAAGAACTTATTCCTTAGAGGATTTCTAATGCCAAAGAAATCCAGAGCAGAGTCTTGTTGGGGTAGCAACAAGAGAGGGAGAAGAGAACCTATTCTACACTTGTTTGAGCAGAGATGGAAGTTAATGGACTGATGGATCAGGACAGATTGGATGGAGCATCCAACTTTGTCATCTGGAAGGCCAGGATCTTGGCAGTTTTGGATAAAAATCGGATCAAGGATTATGCCTTGAAAGTAGTTGCTGTTCCGGTCGACGCTGATCCGCTCAAGAAATATGAGGAGGCTCAGGTAAAGGCAAAGTGCATGATCTTGGACAGGGTCAAGGATCATGTGGTCCCACATATTGCTGAAAAGGAAACAATAAGGGAAATGTGGGAGGCCTTGACCACCTTGTATGAGGGAACTCCCGTTCAACGGAAGATGTTGCTTGAGAACCAACTGAGACAATATTAGATGTAGAAGGGAGAAGAAATCGATCCCTTCCTTCTCAGGTTGCAAAGGATTCGAGACCGACTTCCGTGGGGTCTGCACCAGATCCTTGAGTTCATGGTCAGGACTGCCTTGAATGCAGTCACTGAAGACTGGGAGACCTTTGTCTAGAGCATCTTGGGTAGGGCTTCTCTCCCCAGTTGGGAGAATATGTGCACAACTCTTCAACAGGAAGAGATCAGGCGGTTAACTAAGGCAGGAAGTAGCGACAAAGGGGTCATAGTCAAGAAGGAGGAAGAGGAGGATACAACTCTCGCATCAACGGGACAACAAGGGAAGTAGAAGAGGAAAACGAAAGATATAACCAAACTCAGATGCTTCAAGTGTGGGGAATTGGGAAATTTTGCCACTCAGTGCCCTTGGAAGAAGGGCAAGGAAGAGAAGTCTGACTCGAAGGTTGCTCCAACGAAAGCTGACGGAGAAGGTGAGGATGAAGATTGCGCCATGAGTGCTCACGCACCTTTAGAGAAGTGGTGGGGCGACATCGAGTTGTAGTCGGTAGAACTACACAGGGGGCAGGATCTTTGAAGTGCCCAAACTCTTGGATCACATACGACTATGGGAGCCCTTAATGACAATAGTAGATCGATGGGTTTCAATTGGTGCGAGGGATGATGGAGCGACAGTGGTAGAGCTAGAGTGCCAAAGTCTGAAGCAACGCAGTAGAGTGTTGAGCAGTGCGGGAGACACAGAGCAGATACGACAACAACGCAGTAGCATAAGAGCATCAACACAGATTAGCAACAAAGGTAGCTTCAACATCATAGGGTATCCAGACTAACCAGCAGGTCAGCTCTTTTGGGTGAATTTTTCAGTTGCTTACTTTTCAACAACTGAGTTGCAGTGCAACAGTTAGCAGTGGCAGTGCTATGGGCACCATGATGCAACATATTAAGAGGGAGCTGTAGTATAGATGCGGCAGTGGTAGTGTCATGGGAAACAATATAGGTTGCAGCAGTGCAGTGGATGAAGGGCAGCATGCCGAGCATCAACAGTGCAGAGGACCGATGCCAAGGTTTAGAGTGATACTGCTATTGGAAAGTATTGTTAGAGCACATTCCTCGCTAAGAGGGAGTGTTGATTTTGGGTAGCATCAGATGTGCTCTAGCTCTGAAATTTTGTGGAGGGGCTAGAACACATGAGATCTCCAAGGCCCAGAAATCGTTAGGAGAAATTCCACCCCGATTGTATTTTATTAAAATAATTAATATTTTTAATGGGGTTCCTAAGTCTAAACTTAGGAAAATAAAAATATTAATGGGTATTAATAAAAATATGGGTGAGAAGCTTCTAAGTGACGAGGATCAAGTCGGTTTTAATCTTAGCTGTTGATTAGGGATTTAATCTTGGCCGTTGATTCATCAACAATAAAAGTATAAGAGGAGGCTCGAGGGTCAATTGGAGATACACCAAGTGATCAAATCAGTGCGATTTTTCTGGGGCGTGGATTGCTGAGAAAAACGAACTAATGATCTGAGTTTCAGTGAGAGGGGAAGAAGTAGAGATTTGGATCGGAGAGGAGTTCCGAGCCAAAGAGTACATTGTAGAGAGGCAGCGCAGAAGCCTACGCAACCTAGGAAGGGCTCACGCAGTGTTGACGCAGGCTAGAAGGTTCTCTTGCAGTGGCAGTATAGGATATTTGTTAGAAGTCCGAGATTTTGCTGGAGAAGTGAAGTTCTGAGCCGGGAGGGCTGAACAACAACCTTCCTCCAGCAAATCGATCCAGCAGAAGGGGTGACGCAGTCTCCTAGAGGCAAGACGTTGGCCCAAGCAGTGATTGCGCTGGGATTTCACAGTGCTTGCCGGAGTCAGGCCATTCAATGAACCAGTTGTGATTTGGAGAACAAGGTAAACCCTCGTATGTATTTCTTGTTGTCGAGATTTCTTTGAAAGGTTAGCTGGTGTGAGAGGCACCTTGTTGTACTCAAATTCTGCTTGCTTAATAATACAAACCCTCTATCTGCGGCATCGGTGTCCCTTGTGTGTTTGTCTCATCTATTGTTTCAGTTTATGATCTGTATGTCAGTGTGGTTTGCAATAGTGTTTTTCATCATTGTTTGTAAGTAAATAACTTGGTGAATGAAATAACAAGTACGAGATGATAAACTAGTGACTGCAATAGGATTTATGTTTGTATAGATTCATAAATTTTCACACTCACAAGCCTATTAATAAGAAGGAATTCAACCTCATTTGCAAACTGACTCAAGCAAGTTCGATCTCCTTAAGATAGAAGTTGGAAAAGCACGAAGAAGAAGAAGAAGATCAAGATCAAAGTTTTTGGACCCCTCTCTCTCTTTCGTTAGGGTTTCTACAGTTTCTGGGCTAGATGAAATCCTGAAGCTACATTGAAGCTGTGAAGCTATAAGGTCGAGGTTGTGACGCTGCCTCTAGATCGAAGCTGTGAAGCTATTAGGTCGAAGTTGCTAAAGCTGTATCAAGGTCGAAGCTATGAAGCTGCATAAATTGTTGCTGGGGCCGAAGTTGCTGGAAGGTCGAAGATTGTTGCTGGAAGCTATGTAAGGAAAGCTCTTCAAGAAGGAAGGATGACTTGCTCTTGGAGGGTCATAGGTCTTGGAATTTGTCAATTGAAGTTCTATAAGAAGAGAAGGATTTTGCTGGGTTTTCCTCTCAATTAGAGAGTTTTGGCCTTGGTTGATCGCCTATATCTTGTATCCTATTGCCTCATTGTTCTTTATGATTTGGTAGTTGTTTGATGATAGATAACACTAATAATAATAAGAAAAGAAGTTACTCGAGTAAAGTAAAAATATATCACAAGTAGTTATCAAAGTAAGAAAAATCACCTACACTTGTTGACCCCTAGATTTCTCAACAATCCTACCACCCTAAAAAGACAAAATTGAATAAGGTGTGGACTGTTGTACTAGGGACAATGATCAACGTTACAATGTGTTCAATACATAATAAATAACACTAGGACCATACCCTTTATCCTAACATATTTTGATAATAAAACTGACTTTCTCCACAATGCTTTTTACAACTCTTAGGCAATTTGACTCTTTTACAAATATGGGCTCTTGTACCAGAGATAATGGCCCAATTACATTGATTTGACCATTGATTTGACTCTTGAATTTGACAATGCTTCTGAATACATGGACAACTGTTGATGATGTGACAAGATAGTTGTTCTGTATTGAAGAATTATCTCATTGTAATGCTTCCTTCGAGAGATGATGATTTGTCTCTTTAAGTTCTTGAATCTTGGATGTCCTTGAGTCTTCTACCTGCATACAAATTTTCCCAAACGAGTCCCAAATCCAAAAGAGAAACAAAATATGCTTCAACTTACCTCTTCCTGCAATACACATGTAAGTACATAATAATGAAAGCAGAAATATTAAATGACTATAGTACGTACATGAAGTGAGCTTGTGTCTTGCTTATTGTCCTTATGTTTTCTCTTGTTCAATAATTACCATCAATCTAAGATTGGGCAGATTGTTGACTAGGACAGACCTTATGAATACCTTCAATTCTATCTAGACCTAACAACACCCCATGAATGCTATACAAGAATCCAAATGACTTTTGATTACAAATTTTATACAGACCTTAATCAAGCACAATGCACAATTCTACAACATTGAATGTAAACCTTAACATAATTAGACACAATACTAATAACCATAACTTGTAATCCAATCCTTAACTTGACACTACAAACTATTAGTGCCCTCAACTTATTACAGTCTTAATTACTATACAAAAATTTAACACTTATACTTACTGAATCTGAACAAAGCCCAAACGTCCTTTTATGACGTCCTTTGCTCAACACAGTTCAATTAAAACTAAGTTGCACGAAACGGGGAAATGGGTATGAGTTTCCGAAATAGGCATGGGTACGAAACGTGACCCTCCCAAATTTTGGAAACGGAAAAACACAATCTATATATATATAATATATATATAATATATATGAGGACATTTAAGAAATATGTGCAATCATAAATCATATATGATACATTCTAATTTATTACATTATGATTAAATTGTCAATTGTCAATGCATAAACTATAAGTCTCTAAATTTACATCACATTTACTCATGAATGATCACATAGTGAAAATAGCAATATCCAAAATCAACCATGAGAAATTTCTAATTTTTTGTCTTGTGCTTGATTGGGAGTCTCCTACATAGTTGAACGACCTTAGTGCTCTTGATGAAACACAATTTCCATACCCTAGTGCACTACGTGCTCTTGATTATTGGGAGTCTCCCCTGCATAGAGGGCTTGGTTCTCTTGATTAAATACAAGTTCCATACCCTAGTACATGACAAAATCCAGTGGAAACATTGCAAACCCCCCAATCCTGAAATCTTGAAAAACAGATAAGTCTGCTGTATTTTGAGTGAGATTTAAAATTCTACTTTCTCCATATGAAATCCAATGAGGGCGAAACCACTCTCAAACATCCTGAGTCATTTCATGATAATGTTAAAAATTTAAGTAAAAGGATGAAAATGAAAAATAAAGGAGAATATCACTTTTACTTTAAGAATTTAACATTACCATGAACTGCATATCAACATAGGGCCATAGGCTGCCCCACTCAAAAAATCCTCTTTTTTATAACTTGAGAGGCATCTAGAAGATATTTTAGTCGTCCAATAGAAAATTAGAAGAAAAAAGTTTAAAAAAATACAAGAAAAAGTCAAGTTAGAAGAGGAAACTCCACTGTACGGCTTGGAAACGCGTTTCCAGCCATACTGGCCACATTTCTTCCTTGAGAAACGGGCCAGTACGGCCGGAAACGAGTTTCCAGGCTGTACGGTACGAGTTTCCTCGTTTCCATTTCGTTTCAGGCCAAAAACAAACCCTTCTCCAATGTTTCTTGCAACTTAGAATTAAAGACACAAACTTTTGACAACAGTTGGTTTGGACCTTTAATCAAGCATGATTACCCAGTAAACTACCTAAACAAGGCAACGCAACCAAATCTTAACTAGTGTAATGGAGGACCGAGATTGTTAGATGTTTGAGGTATCCGAGATTTGTATGCTTGTGCTGTCCTTTTGCGGTCTTGTGGTAGAGGTCCGAGACCTCAATGCATCTAAATCAATGCAAGAACTGAAACCATTAACTGTTTCTTTGCTAGACCTGTAGTCCGTCTCTCTTCTTAACGAAGCCATAAACTTCCTATCACTTGATAGAACTTTCCCAAAACTTTTGCTAATATTTGATAAACCTGTAATAAACAGAGCCCTAACAATAATTGAGCATTGTTGATTATCCTTTAGGGAAGTCCCGAAATATCAGAGATATTCATTCAGTTTGTAATGTTATTATTGCCAAGGTTTCACAACATATATATTGTTAGGCCCCTATACTACTAGAGTAACCCCTTATTGTTATTAGTACAACCCACTTATTATATTGATGTACCCATGTAGCACCCATATTGTTACTATTGTGCCCCATAGAAGCCCACTATTATTATTATTGTGCCCTTACATTATTATTGTTATGTCCGCTCTGGTTATGTTATGACCCCTTAGACTCCTATATATAGAAAGGAGGTCTTTTCATTTGTATCATCCAAGAATTGTTCATTTATGTAATGTAAAGGAGGTTGCCCCCTCGAAGAGGCTGAATTCTAAGTCGTTGATCTGTCTCTTCTATCTTTTCTTGAGCTGGTTCCATAACATTTGGTATCAGAGCTTTGGATTCTAGGGTTTTGCTGCTCCAAACAAGTCATCGTGGAATTTTCACTATAACTTTTTTTCTGTAACGTTTCAGAAATCGCAAAAAAAACCCATTTGAGAAGACTTGGCGCTGAACTTTGGGTCCGAATTTCAGAGCGTTTTGTGGGATATTTTCGGAGATATGGTCTGAGGAAGTTCGCCTTTTTGCAGACTCCTGAACTACACTCAAAACAGGTGACCTGGGAAAAATCGTCATAACTTTCTTTCTGAGCATCGGATTGAAATTGCGTAAGAAGGTACAGAAAGAAGACGGACTGTAGTTTTCATTGATATATTTTTCAGATTCAAAGGTTGAAACAGTGACACGTGGCACTTCATACAAGTTCGCTCTACTGAACTAGTCTATAATCAGGTCACCGTGGGAAATTTGGCATAACTCCTCATTGGAGAATCCAATTGGG
>APFE030223013.1:0-66612 GCA_000404065.3 Pinus taeda
TGAATCAATGAAATTTGCATTTGTTAAATGGGAATTATATGTGAGAATTTGTAATTCCATCTTGATTTTGCATTAGAATTTTATTGAATGGTGTTAAACAACCCCAAATTTGTTCATAAATGGGAATTCTGACTAGATCTTGAGGAAATTCTTGAGATAAGGTGAAGTGGATATCTAGTTACCATTGTGGAAGCAAGGTTGTGGGCACCATTTGGGAGTAAAAAGTTGAAAATTTCATCTCCCAAAGAGTATAAAGAAAATCTAGACATAGAATATCCATAAGAAACCCTAATTATTATAGGTTGCTTATTAGAAGTACATTCTCAATGTAGGAATTGATTTTAAGTAAAAGTAATAGTTACTTTAGTCCTTGAAGCCAAAATCTTCAATGTCCACTTTCACAGCTTGTCTCCTAATGTCTATGTGAGAATGGCCCGAGTTGATGGTTCCCCTAGGGAGTGATTCATGGTAGTATTCCAATGTTTCCACAAAGGTTTGAAGAAGAGACTAGAGCTGAAGTGATGCTAGGGTGGAATCTCTCCTAGCTTCGGAGGACAATGGATGCTTGGTAATAGAGAATAAATTGGTGATCAGTTTAACTCAGGGGTCAGGTGGAGCATGTGGTGTTAGGATATCATCAGAAAAAAGAGTTCAATACGTGAAAATAACCTCAAGGGATACATATTAATTCCCTAGAGATCGTTGAATGATTTTTCAGCTCATATTTATTTATCTATTTATTTTTCATTATATATTCCATACAATTTTTGAAATTTACTTGAAGAATGAGATTGATTTGAGAGGAAACAAAGTCATGTTTAGATTCATTTTATCACTTAGCAGACTTAACATCAATAGCCAAGTAAACATCAAAGGATGAAAATAAAGCAAACAGATGAAAATTTAAATAAGCACTACCCATCCTTAAATATAGTATTAATGTACTGTAGTTTCTTTTATATCTCAATCCCAACCCCCATAAGAAATATTCTCCCAAGGTTCAACTACTGTAGTGTGTTTAAAAGCCAACATATTTCCCTTTACTTCTATCATGCAATGAATGGAATCATTGAAGAGAGTTATGAGAAAGTTAATGCTACAAGGAACACCTTTATCCTTTCTCTATCCTCTATCATCTACATTTGTTTTTACTCTTAGATCTTAATACTTCACTCACAGAAAGTTGTTAACTAAATTATATTCATGCATATAATTTAGATCCCACTATCTCCATAAAGAAAATATGCAACCACATATATTGTAGGAACAATATTTTTAGCTACAACAAGTCAGCCCATGGATTCATTACTATAAATCCAAGTATGGAATGTGTATGTTTCAAGTGAAGAGGTGTAGTATAGGAAAATTATACTTGATCTGGTTGAACCCCAAGCTTCAAACGTCACAGTGTTGCATGTCCTCAGGAATGCACAAAAGCACAATGTTTCAAGAAGGTCCTTTTCTTGTCTTGAAAACTCCTTAATGGAAGCAAATATTTCCCGTATTCACTTATGGCTATTCAGAAGGTTGCAATAAATGCAAAACATAATGACAAAGTAGGTCACTCCTATATCATGAATATTTATCCCATATTGGTTGAATCCTTCATTTTCAGCCTTTCAATATTGGTATTGCAAGTTATGTTTGAACCCTATGACTTACAAGCTCAAAATTAAGATCCATAATGATCTCACAAGGTGTTGCAAAATACCTTATTGGTCTTGAAAGCTTATTAATTTCACAATGGTTATTAAAAAATATTAAATTACTTGAACATAATTGTGACAAATCATGTTATATGTCACTCCTATATCATGAATATCTGTATCCAAAATTTTCTCACAATTATCTATTTAGTCATCATTTGCTAACTAGGGTTATTACCATGGTAGTGTACTAATATCAAGCATCAAATTTATCTGTGAAAGCCATCACTAGCATATTTCTAACTAGATCTACAACTAGACTATCAGACACAAATATAGAAGAAACATTCTCCTTAACATAAGAGTAAATTTATTGGTGTCAATTAGAGGTTCAAAATAGAGGAAATATAAGTGTGGGTGCAAGGTCCTCAATTAGCCTTGCAAGATCCTTAATGGAGATGATTTCATGCAAAGGCTTCTCATTATCATTTATGGTTATTCAAAAGTTAAAATATGAGCACAACATTATGACAAAGCAAGTTATATGCTGCTCCAATATCATGAACAATAATATCACAAAATTCTCATAAATATCTACGCAATCATCATAATAGAGTACTAATATCAAGGATGAAATGTAATAGTGAATTTCATCACTGGCATATTTCTAACATTTTATGTAGGTGGATTCTGCGACACAACCAAAGCAGAAATATTATAACTAAAAGAAGAAAGACTTCAATTTATCAGTGTCAACTAAAGATTTAAAATAAACAAAAGCATAAGCTCATAGGAGCAATGTACCTTATTCATTTTGGAAGCTCCTTATGGAGATGCTTCAAAGTGAAGACTTCTCATATTCACTGCTATTTATTCAACAAGGTTATAATAATTACACAACAATATGAAAAATAATCTTATATGCCACTCTGATATAATGAATAGTTATATCCTAGATAATATAATAATTATGTACTCAATCATTATATGTTATACCAAGGTAATATAAATCCTGGATTGTTATTGTGAATACTATCACTAGTAGAATTGTAACCTATTTAGAGGGTGATTTCTCAGACAACATAAATCAGTGTCAGCTAGTGGTTTGGGAAAGAGGAAATCTAAGTTCAGAGGAAACAATCTCGTATTAATTCTAGTATGGAGAGAATAGGAAAACCTAAGTGATTTATCCAAACATCGAAAGGTTTTAAGCATGGATTCATCAGTATCTATTTATTTATCACATAATAAATGGAGAATCTTAAATGGATATCTTCCCAAACATCATTGATGTATTAGTAGCATGTTTGAACCATTATCTTGATGTACTAGTAGCACATTTTTGAACCATTATCTTGATATATTAGTAGCACAATCGCTAGGTAAACTAGCTTTTGAGATACACCTGCGTTAACTCTTGATACAAATTACTATGTGCACAATAGTCAAACAACTGACAAATGTGCCTAAAATGACCCTACACATTATTTTATTAAAAATTTGAAAAAAAAATTGACTCCTAGTTTTGGAGTGTCATATTTCAATATTTTTATTAGTCTATCTAGAGGTGAGGATATTGTTGCCCCCAATCAAACTACTTGAGATTATTCTAGTATATACACATACTACAATTTTGTATTATAGACCTTTGTTTCATGTTTATAAACTTCCCTGGTTCCTTGAAATACCATGTTATTAAAAATCATTTTTCTTTTCAATTGGAAGTTTCATATATTAGAATTTTGCAATAGCTTAGTGGTTATTGATGATGATAATCAATAAACCAATGTCATCTACCATAAAAGAAAAATAATAAATAGAGATTTATAGTGAGGTTCAATGTTTAATATAAAAAAGTTACATGGTGCATGATGCATGTGCAATAAGATATTTAGAGCACACCCTCACTTTTCTAGAAATAATAAGTTAGGTTGGTTATTAACTAACTCCATACATGGACATGTAGATAGATTAACTTTGATTATGGTTCTAATTATCCATAAGTTACATGTCACTGGTCAACCAGTCCACTGAGGGTATGTTGACTAAAAAGGTCAAAATTCTAGACTACGAGCCCCTAAGTAGCCCAATGCACCTTTGTGTGCTTGTTAACTATTAAGTTAACAAGCCTTTTGTATTCAAGAAGATTCAGCTAGTTCAAAATATAATGGACACTGACACATTACCAGTTACCAACTCTATAACAAGGCAGACATTAAATACACTGCAATAATATTCTATACTATAACTCCAATTACCATGGATTCATCGAAGATCTATACCAAAAATAAATATTCCACAAAATTCTATGGGCTCCACCCCAAGACCTATGTCTAACAGATGTGGGGTTTTTCCGAGAGAATATTTAATGGCCATGAAAATATGATAACATCAGGGTCTCATGAAACATAGTGTAGGTCACTTTCCAAGAACATAAACAAACAATCAATTCATGCTCAGTCAAGAGGGCATCGACCACTTTATGTCAAAAAATATTCCACTAATGAGATCATACAGAGCACAAGGGCAATGAGTTTTAATCCTGTTCAACCTTATATGAACAATAAATAGCATAGCATGATCAGTGTATATCATGCCTAATAAATAGTGATGATAGATGCTTTCAAAGGATCATACTAGTATCTAATATATGCTAAGATAGATTTTTCATAATACTATATCACACATTGTTATTGTGAAAACCATACTGGCGGATTCCTAACATGTTCAGTTGTTGGATTCTAGAACACAACCACAGTAGAAATATTTTACCTAACATAATAGGTTACAATTAGAAAGAATAATATTCAAATTACCAGTGTCATCTAGAGGTTCAAAGTAGAGGAAATGTAAGTTCACTGCATTGAGGTACCTTATTCATCTTGCATGCTCTATAATGCAGATGCCTCCAAAGAAAAATTTCCTTATCATATTCACTAAAATTTTATTCAAAAAGGTTATAATAATTGCAGAGAACTATGATAAAGTATGATATATGACATTCCTATATCATGAATAGTTATATCCCAAATACTCTCATAAATTATCTACTCAATCATGATATGCTAAGTTGAGGCTATCATCATGGTAGAACATTAGTATCAAGATTGGATTGTTACCATGGATGGATTCTAGGACATACTCAGAGAAGAAATATTATACCTCCATTTGAAAGGTGATCATCGTGGTAGAACACTAGTATCAGACTGGATTGTTACCATGGATGGATTTTGGGATGTAGTTAGACAATAAATCCTATACCTGCCAAAGAATGGAAATTAAATTTATTGAGTGTTAGAGCTAGAGGTTCCAAATAGAGGAAATGTAAGTTCACATGAGGAATTATGGCATTAGTTTCTTGGCTATATTCATCCAAGCATTAGTAACTGAGGACATTGAAGCCAAGGAATTGAGAGATAACAATTTCCTAACATCAAGTTCAGAGACTTGAACCAAGCATCCATCAATATATACAGATTTTATCACATAATCACTCGCAGAATCTTAGATGATGAGATTCCCAAACCTCATTGACATAGTTTGGATGACTAATGAGCCTATTATTGAATGAAGAAGAGACTCAAACCCACTTCAAACCACTATCTTGATGCACCAGTAGCATAATCGTTAGGTATGCTAGCTTTTGAGATAAAATGGATAAATGTTGATGTACAATACTAGGTACACATTAGTCAAGCAATTGACAAGTGTTAAGGCATGAAGATTGTGCCCACAGATTCAAAGTGAATCATTACATTGTTAAAGCACAATGACACTATGAATGCACTCCTTGTGAATGGATACACTATTAAGGTACTCAATTCACACTCATGATTGAGTGTAAGTGGGTAGATTGTTAAACCACTTGTTATAATGAGTGTAAGTGGGTAGACTGTTAAACCACTCCTTATAAGAAGTTCAACCATCCTCGTGGGTGTTAGCCTTATAAAAAAAATTCTCTAGGTCACATAAATGCTGATGTGTTACATATTTAAATTATGTATATGCAGCCTCTAGCTTCACAACCTTCAGGTTTCATATCAGACCTAGGTTTCGATGGGTTTGTGCAAGTGTTAAGGTAAATTGCTGCAATAGTGCATAATATTGTCAAAGCATTGGCGCATAGTGTTCTTAAGTTACACCTATCTTTTCCAGCTGCCTTGGCCATCCCCATATCTTTTCCTGACTCTCACAGAAAACTTCACACAAATACAAGCAGTCGATTGGCCCTAAAAATCCCTATAATGTCACGTGGTTTTATAGTCTAGTGCAATAAATATAATACATTTAAGTACTCTTTTGGTGAAGATGCACTGAGATTTTGAGGGACATAACAGATCTAAGTACTTGGTGCAATAAAGATGAGATAAACTTTTGTGTGACATAACGTGAAAGGGAAAAATTATTTGTGTGTACAAAGAATATTCTATGATTCCAATGCACAACATATCGAGGTTGCTTAAAGCTATAAACAAGATTCACCATGAAATTCGAGCTTTAGCAGCAGAGAACCAGAGAATGTGAATAATCCACGAATCTCTTCCGACGAGGCTCTTGAAGTCATTATCATATAAATTTTTTGAGACTCTATGGGAAAAGTAATGTTTATTTAATATGCCACACTTGCAATAATGTTATGCACATATTGTTGTTAAGTTACACCTATTTAAAAAAGGACCACAAATAGATTTGATACCATATCTCCATTTGCATTCTAAAGTGAATTATGTGCAGTTGTACTAGTATCCGAGAAAAACAACCATGTCATTGATTTAAACTTAAAGGGGCAATAAATCCACATTCCTCATGGTTTTACTCCAAAAAATAATTCCCAAAGGAACAAAATTAAGTGAAGTTAAGCCAGAGTTTTCAAAATACTATATCATGCATGCATTGTTATTGTGAAAGCCATACTGGCAGATTCCTAACATGTTCTGTAGTTGGATTCTAGAGCACTAACGCATTGAAATTTGATATGCTCTTGATATAGATATCGAAGTACAGAGAAAAGTGCAAAGATAAAACCGAAGTACTGAAAGTATGCAGAGAAAAGTGCAAAGATACAACATAAACACACAACATATAGTGCAAGGAAATCCTTTCTCATTTCAAAAAAATTACTGGAGGTTCACCTTGTTGTGAGACCTATTCTTCTGAACACAAACTTCTGTGAAATAAAAATACCAGCTATTAAAATCTATTGAATATTCCATATCTCCTTATATATGGATATGGATCTAAGCAAAATAAGAAACCAAAGTCTCAGGCAAGGAGTAATCTAAACTTCTCTAGAGTACAGGGTATAGATAAGAGTGTAAAGATACAATGTAAAATCCTAACACATTAATCACTCATACTTGCAAGAAATCCTTCAATGGCACTTGTTTTCACTTATAGGTAGATCTTGAGAATAGCAATTTAGCACGTCCAGTAACCAATATTGTCAGTTCCACCATCAATCCCCTCACAAGAAAACCCTCAATCACACCTGTTGTCACCTATAGGTAGATCATGAGAGCGACAAGTTACAAGTAGATATTGAGAGCAACAAGTTAGCACATCCAACAACCAATCTCATCAGTTCCACCATCAATCCCTAGTTCCCCACAATTAAAATATCGTACATGGGTAAATATATATAAGTTGTATCACAAATTTGTGCCATCTCTATATGGGTAAATGAATAGCAAAGAGGGGGTCAAATCTATAGAGAGCCCAATTCTTGGAACCCTACGTGAACAAAATGCCAACCTTGGCCTTAAAATACAAGGCAAATTCAATGCTCGATTTGACTTTCTAGGAGTGGAGAGGGCAAAATAGCCCATAACCAGTCACATTCCTAGAAATTGGGCGAGATGGGAAGTAAATTTTACAAACAAACCAAGTGAATCGGGTTTGGAAGTTTGATCCACCCTATTTTTTGATGGGCTAAAATATAATAATAATTTATTTAAAAAAAATGGGCTAGCTATTGAAAAGGGGTGTAATTTAAAAATTCTCCCCTCCAAAATTGGAAACCCCTTAAATTTCACCCATGGGCTAAGATTCGCCCCTAAAATTTTCTATGATTGTAAGTGGGTTGAGTTACTATATTGTTTGGGTTTGGAAATAGTGGTACAAGTAGTTGAGTGGGAGTGGATCTTTGAGATGGATGTGGTTGAGGTTGTGGTTGTGGTGGCTGGTAGGTGTTAGCACCCTATAATTGAACCTCTAAGGCGAGAAAATGTTTATAGGCATAACCAAACATTTTTTTCTAGAAAATTGGCCTTTTCCAACTAGAGGGGGCTCCCTCACTTGAAATAAAGTCAAATTGTGTAAAAAATAATGCTTAAGGACATTTGACAGAGGCCATCTATGTAAAGGTAAAATAGGACTTAATGATGATGGTTAATAGACTTGAGAGGGAGGGCCATTGGGCATGGTCCATGATTCAAATTACAAAAAACTATCAGAGCTTACATGAGACACTTATGAAAAAAGAGGCAAGGTATAATTTCAAGTCATAAAATTTGTCATATCATAGTGGGTGAGTTTTGAAAATAACTTGAAAATACAGAAAGATATCAAATTGCATGTAACGGAACATGAAATGAATTCTACAACATATACCTTATGATCAAATATCGAGAATAATACCATAAAGGAGCACCTAACTAAGGATGAAATCCATCATGGTTTAGAAAATAAAACAATCATTCAGAGCATCAAAATAGATGAATTCTAAAAACTTTTTTAGAGCCAATTTAAAAGTGAAAATTTAACAAAGATATAGAGACTAACATGCACATAAGAATAATCACAAAACTTGAAATCCATATTTAAATAATCTTTGGTCAAGTGGAAAATTCTCTTCACTGATAATTTTATTTTAGAAAAACAAAACACACACATGTCTTCTCCTCAAATCTGAACCCTCTTTTCATGTCTTGTTTAGTTTAAATACATTTAGGTAGAATAAAAAATCATAAACTAGATACAATGTATCTTTCATCTGCTAAGAGGCTTAGAAACATCAAGTCTTAAAGCTGAAACTACGACAAGGCTAAGATAAAAACTACAACATTATTTTTAAGAAAAGAAAACTTATCTTATCTCCCTATTTCATCCCTATCCATTCATCCCTATCCTGATCACTAGTATAACAATTTTAAATTCCAAAAATAAGGTCCAAAAATAACATTAAAAAAACAAAATAGTTGAGCATTGAGTTGTGCAGTAGACTCCGTCTCAATAGAGTCACATGCTATATGGACTGAAACTAAGCTAAAGGGTATGATGACAATGCTTCTGAGTTGGAGTAGGACTCACCAGATGTTCCTTCCCAGGTGCGCAGACCTTAGAAATTCCCACTCACCAGTTGTGCAACAGTTGCGCAGCAAAATTTCAAATTTCTGGGTTTGAATGTCATTTCCTGCTCTAAAACAATGCAATGTCTAGTAAGTCATCTCATATACCTTATGACTCCCAACAAGCACAAAAAATCCAAAAACCTTCACAGTTTTCCTCAAAAACAAGTAACTCTTGATAACTACAAAAGGAGCCATTATCTACACAGATGTTGACCTTTAGCAAAATGTAACAAAGTATATGATCAAAAATGAGAAATTTCAGTTAAGGAACCTGGTCACCTCCTCTTTCTACTGGATGATGGTTTGTCCTTGTTGGATGATGGTTTGGCCTTTTTATTGGGGGTTATTTTGACTTCCTTAGTTGGATATAGTACTGTAGGTAGTTCACTAGGTGGCTATTTTGATTGTTTGACCTTCTTGAATTGTCGCATAGCCTTTGCCAGTTTTTGCTTCATCACCCACAATATTTTCCTCAAAATCATATTTCTCATGTAATAATTCTTAAGCTATCTGCATAAGCGAAGAGTCCATTTCATGAATAGTTCGGCTTCGTCAACTACATCCAAATCTTCTGCAACCTGAACATTAGCTTTTAAGATGGTATCATTGACGTCCCTCTTATAGTTTTTAGTATTCTATGTTATCCAATAAACTTTGCTTTGCCAGACCTCAATCTCCTCAAATAACCTCTCATACTCCTTCCCTTCATCAAATTATGGCTTCTCTATTGTTTGAAAGATTTCTTTCATATGTTCTTTCCATTTAGCTGATGACCTTCTCATAGGCTTTCTCAACTGCACAATGGGTTCTCTTACCTACTCCACATCAATTACCTTTTTTCCTTTTTCCTGAATTGTAGGTCCGGGAGGCCTCTTGGACAAGTCACTTTCCATTTTCTGGGATGCTTCTTCTACTGTGTGCCTAAGATCTCAGTTTTCCTTTTGAAAATAGGAAATCTGAAGATGGGATTTGGCAAGGATATCTTGTAATTTTGTGAGTTCAAGATCTTTGTCTTCCATTTGAACATCTTGTTCATCCCTTGCACCTTGTTCTGGCATATCCTCTGAGATATCAACTTGAGGAGTTGGATCCTTAATCCACTACTTGGTAAAAAATCTAGTCCTTGGCCTATGTATAAATTGTGCTTCTTCCGCTGGTATCTTGCTTTTCCCTTTGCTTGCCGCTCTCTTATTCCTCGTTTCCTTAACTGTCTCTGTAGCTTTAGGTGCCTCTATCTATTCCACTATCACTTTAGCTTTAGATGCCTTTGTCTCTTTAGCTTTAGGCTCTTCTTCATGTGCTTCCATTGGAGAAATGTCTACATGAGCCAGGAGACCTACAGTTGACAAGAAACTATCCCAAGACATCTTTCTTTCCTCAAACTCGACATATTTCTATTCTCTAACTCATGCAAAACTAATAGTTTGATAATTGCAAAATGAAATAGACTAGGAAAGTGTTTGTCTCCTTTTGATTGAACCCTTTCGGCCATCTTGCATAGGCTTTTAAATAGATAATAGGGCAAATTCAAGTTCCTTTTACCACTGAAATGCTTAAGAAATCTAATGTGGTATTGATACACCTTGCTAAAGAAACCTTCACATGTAAAACATCTCTGTATAACCTTCAACAATTGACTATAGTGGTCCAACAAATAAGTCCTTGGAAATGTGGTATGATATTTGCTTTTGAAATAAGGATTTACAAAATATTTAAAGTGTGAGGCATTTAATACCTTCCCTTTGAACCAATTCTCACCTTGTAAAGGAATATCTGTAGCTTGAAAAATGGTTTCCTCAGACACTATAAACTCCAGATCACCAATTCTAACCTTATCATTTTGAATTTCATGGAAAACATGCTTGCAAGTTGAAAATGATGGCCATGTGTCTGGAATTTCTCACAAAAGGATATGCACCTTGTTCTTTCGAATGCTACTCTAATTGCACGGTTAGACTTCATTATGTCTAGACTCTTATTCTCAATATGAACCACTTCTCCTCCTTTTGTTTTGCCTCTGCCTGCCAGGCTTTCCATCTGGCTTTTTGAAACCTACAATGCAGAGTTCAACTATGTTTCATGGCACACCATTTCTATGGAGGAAAGTTCAACTGACAACAAAATGGACAAACTCACAGCGCAATGTAAAGAGGCGACTGATAGGTTTTTTCACAAGATTTAAATAGATTTGTTGTTGCTGCTCTCACAATCCTTTTTACCATGCAGTGTATATGATGTGTATGGAAGAAAATCATAAAATTCAATTTTCAAGCTTATCGACCAACACACCTTGACTCATATAAATGACACACAAACCATAAGCATTTAGAACTATCCCAAACTTACACCAAACTATAGGCAGGGTTTGTGCAACGATTGTGCAACAACGCATACAAACTTTATCAATTGATGTCTAATTGTTTTTTAAATGAAAAATGTGGTTGGAAAGGGAATATCTCCTACCTCAAACAAAAAGAGAACCTTATTTAAAGTGATGGGAGACCTCTGTAAGGAGCTTAAAATGGTTACGTGGAAGTTGCGTAACAACTGGGTAACTGTAGGATTTGCGCAACTATTGCACAACAACCTTCAAACCTTTTTTAGACTACTCTCGGCCTTGTGTTGTGTAACTATCAAACTTCCCTCTGAGTGCAAACCTCCTCTGGGCCTGAACTAGGATTTGGAGTGAGAATGAGGGAAACCATGGATAGAAATTTTAAATGTCGACCTTCATATGTTTTGCTTTGGTCATTGGGTGTAAAATTTGGGTAAATGGTGAAATAATTATGAATTCATAATGATAATAATGAGTTGTGGATGTAGGGGGATTTTAATGGTAATGATGATGAGAGGTGAGTTGAGGGGAAGTGGTGTGCATATGATGAGAAGTGATGGATGAAGGATAATATATGGAAGGGAGTATATGAAATGGGGTATATGAAAGGAGTATAGGAATGGAAAAAGTATATGGTGGGGGTAAATAAAAAGGATCATGAGTTGTGAATGGTGGAATAAGGAATGATGAACAATACTAAAAACATACTCAACAAAACCTTAATAAAGGAACTAGATTTGTTTCATTCATGGCTCTGACCAGTGATACATGAACCCTAAATGACTTAATATGAGAATATGACCCAATAGCCTTCTCATAGACTTAGACAATCTCAAATTTTGTCTTATGTTTAAGAACCTTCTCTAACATGGAATTATAACAATGAGCTTAGATAATGATGTTTTAGACTGTGACAACAATGGTTCATAGGCTAAACTACCACCAAAAATCTCAAAAATGAATGAAAGAGACAAAAAAAATTGATCCCTAGGCCCTAAGACCCTAACAATAGCGACAACATGGAGTTGGGTATGGAGGATATTACAGAAAATATTAAGGATATATTGGATTGCTCCCATAATTTGCTTGCCAACCTTGTTTTCAAGACTGATTTTGGGGTTGAGATGGCCAAGGTTTCCAAAGAAAAATTGTGTTCCAATTAATTTGAGGTGGCCAAGGTTTCCAAAGAAAGAGTGTGTTCCAATTACTTTGAGATGGATGTGAATAGGCTTGAAATTGTGAATTAGGTTCTTGCATCATATCAAATTGACTAGGTTGCCATGGTATTCTTAGAGCTACATAACATAGATGCTTTGGTTATTGACTTGCTCCATTGTCCTCTTGGTAAACTTCCTTCAACCTTGGTAATGAAGGGAAATATTTAATAGCATGTGACTTTGCATGGACAACAAAAATATCGACATATTTTTTATCATCGTGCATTCTTAACATTTCTACTTGTTCAGTTAGATTGTTAATAATTTATGTTTTAAAGTTGTTGGGAAAATTTCCAAGTTTAGCTTGACTTTTCAATCTTTATGTTGATTTATTTAGCATTGGCCTTCCTCTTGAGATGTGCTTGCACGTTTCACAAATTTCTTCAAATGATAATTGGTATACATCACCTCTACTCATGATATCAATGAGATCCACCCACTCATCCCTAAATTTTCTAGGTAAGAGGGTTTTTACTATGTTAAATTATAAATGATGTAATTTTTCCCTCTTAACATTATACATAAATTTGTGTACTAGTTCCTCAAGGCTCTCATGTTATTTTTGATTCCTTTTAAATATTTATTCTTTAAGATCATGATATTTTATTTTTCTTAAAATATATTTTGCATATCATCCCATGATATTATTGAATTAGCCCCTAAACTCATGAACCATTTAAGAGCTCTATCCTTCAATGTTTTGAGAAACAATCTCAATTTTTGAGTGTTTACTAAGTAACCATAATATCTACAAACAATTTCAAATTCAAAGAGAAATATTCATGGATCCTTTGACCTCATACCATGGAAGTTGGTAAGGAAATATGGAGGGATTTTATTCATATGAACACTAACATTAGTATCTTGAATGGGAAATCCAAGAGGATGTCCAACATTGTCATCATCTCCATCCATTTCTCCTACCTTCTTTGTCACCTCCTCTTCTTCTACCTACAAAAGTGGACGGTGATGTGACTCTCACTACACCACATGATCAAGTGGGTAGTGTAGTATTGAATAATTTTTTGTTTTTATGATTTGTTTGAATGAAAACACTAATGTGATGCAATATTCTATTTTCAAAATGAAATATTCCTAATGCAAATTTTTTTTTTCTATAAATTAAAAAAATGAATCAACTACGGAAGAAAACAATGTATACTTTGAAACCTCCCCAACAATGTTGCTAAAAAGTGATGAGCCTCAGTATTGCAACAAGAATGTTTCAAATCTAGAGGCTACCAAATTAAATTATCAACTCAAGGTTCGTACAAACGTAAGAGGTGTCGACACTATATGTGCAGCATGCAATGTGTCCTTCCTCCATTGATCCAATGCAATGGAAAGAATGTCAAGAAATCAAATCCTAAACTAATTGCAGAAATGGAAATGTTACTCTATTTGCATAAAGGAAACTTAATTACTTTTGTAGAGAGGAAATCCTAGTTACTTTTTCAGAAAGGAAAGGCCATTCTACTTTTCATGAATGTAAATTCTAATCTTGCTTAGAGAAATGTAAACATTAACCTATTTACAGAGTGTCAATGGTACATCAAAAGGAAGCCTAGCCTATGCACTAGAAATAACAATGTTGGAAATGGAAACAACAGATTAAGATTTATGAAACAAATGAAAACATTGTTCAATTAATGCATTCAAGAGAGATTTTATCAACAAATTTCATAAGGTGCTTCATAAAGCAATCATCATTATGCTCTTCAAGTCATGAATATGTCCACTAACCATAACTATAGAGGGGAATTGCAATGGAGAAGAGGGAAGGCTTAAGAGTTTTTTGCTCTTACTCAGTCATGGTTTCAAAGCCTAGGGGTTTTTATTCAATTGTAAGAATACAAAACCAATATTTTGGCGCAAATCTAGTCAAGTTTACACATCATACAAGAGTGCTATAAGAGTTGCTACAGGAGGCCAAGGACTGCTACCAGAGTGAGATAACTTGCTGAATTCCCAAGTAAATAAAATTAAAATGAGAAGGAATTTTTTTTATTATTAATTAAGTTGTCCTAGGACTCCATTCCAAGTGCAATCACTCCAAAATACCTATGTTAACACGTGCTAAAATATAACAGAAAATTACTACTCTAAAAACCGGAAATTCAAAAACTAGTGAGTTAGTTGACCTACCAAATGCCTAACCTAATCAAGTGAAAATGTTATGGAGTAAATTTTGCTATTAACTTGAATGTTTGTATGACCCAATACAAGTGGAATCAACTCAAATGAAGCTAGTTAAAATGTTAAAAAAATTAGCAGAAAATTACTACTATTTTGCTACAAGGGACTTCCAAAAAGTCTAGAATTGTGAACTAGTAAGCCAATTCAAGTAGCTTAATGATGAATATGAATTTTCGAAGTTGTTCTAAGGATGAATAATTATTTTGACTCTGTAAATGACATGAAAAACAACTCACTTCAATCATTTAACCAATATAACCTACAACAAAGAAGCATGAATAGTAAATGCAGAAATAAGCGATGCAAGTGAAAAAGACATTGAAAGGAAATAAAGAAATTGTACAAGAGGGCTCTAAGGCTCCTGGAATGGCCAAGCCTAAGAAAAATTAGAGTGATATGAAGGAAAAAAAGCTTTAGAAGCTAAAAATGTCACCAAACTTCATTATTTGAATCAATCCAAGTACATCCCTGCTAGAAATGAAAGTGGAGCTACTAAATAACAAGTTTTCTCCACAAGAAGACTAAGAAATACATGCCTCTAGAGGAAAATTCAAAATTGTAACTATAAAAATTCATGGGGAAGAATTCTCCTTGAAAGAAGGCATCTTTCCCCTCCAAAATTCCTCAAAAAGTAGATCTGGGATTCCCAACACTACGAATTTGCATTAAATGACAAGGAACACATTCCTATGTTTTCTCAAACATTGGAGCTCCAGAATTTGTGCAATAATTTCATAATATCTTGTTAATTTATTATCCAATATTGGTGCTCCTATAGTAGGGAGAAAGCCCCTATATTAGCTCATTCTCCAAATCTTCACAATTTGTCCAATATTCTCACAATATTCTACAAAAAAAATATATTAGGAGAAAATATGCAACTCTAAACTTTCCTAATGAAAATATTAAAGATAAAATCATGTCATCTAAAGCAAACATAGAGGTTTAATGTGTTGAAGGATGGTCGTATGGGCCTTAATTTATGTCTAATTTGGAAGCCCATTATACCCCCTATTGAAAGTGTTGATCATCCTCTAAGAAACTTAGTGACCTATCTGTGCCTCATTCATGGCATTGGTGGCCTCTTGAACATCCATAGCTACCTCAAAAGGCATTTTGGTGCATCCTATCTTGCTCCATCCTCTTCCTCTTCTTCTCTAATTTCTTCTTCTATAGACCCGTCATTTCTTTAGGTACTAATTAGGCGTGTTCTTGTGCCTTAAGAAAAGTCTCCCTATCCATGTCCACAAGTTTTTAAACATTCTCCACAACATATATGATAATTTACATCCTTCATAAGTATGTGGATTCTCTTCAATTGAAACCACCCCCTCCCCCCCATGATTGTCATTGTTATTTTCAAATTTTGGCAGACCAATACTGCTAATATGCTACAGGGATAAAAGAGAAGTTTTGTCCATATTGGTTAGAGGAAGGAAAACTTCATACTCAACTTAAAAATGATTCCATTTCCTTTCTTATATTTCTTAACTCAAAAGAAACATTCTCATTCAATTTTTTTATTGTCAAACTTCTATCAAAATTTTGTCATAGGATGCATTGTTGAAGGAATGAGAGGTTTTGCAGGTTTCTTACCCACTGATCGCAAATAAAAATGTGTATCTACCCTTGTCTTAGATGTCCCTCTTCAACTATATAGTTTTGGTGACAAATTTGCTTAAAATTGGGCTTTTTTCAACTCTATGGACTTTCCTGTAGCACTCTATCTTCTCATTTAGAAAATATGTCCCTTCCTATAGTAGCTATGTTTCACCTGTAGCAACTTTGTTTCTCCTATTGCAGTGGTGTTCAATCCTATAGCACTTGCAAACTAAGCATGTAGCTCTTTTGTAGTAGCCCGTGGGATGCCTAGTCAATGCTATCTTGACTCTCGATGTCTTAGTGGGTCTCTCTTACTATTTTAGGAATGAAATTCTCGATACAAATGAGATTCAGGCTTGTCCTTTTATTCTTATTTTGGTAGTGAGATTATTGCGCTGGATGAGATGGCCCAATCCTTGTAATTATCACCCTCCTTTTTTTTGTCATTTTCCAAATCGCATGAGTGAGGGAGTTAGCTACACCTAACTGCTCGAGGGTGGCCAAGACTATTGGCCACCTTCAGCTGACAAAACTTTCTCTCTTGTGCACTAACACCAAATTTCTAACCACAATACACTCAAGAGAAGAGCTAAAGAATATTGCATACCTACTCCTACTTGCTGGTCTCTAGTTGCCTTGATGTCTGCATGTTACTTCAGAAATGGTTGTTGATCTGCTAACTATTTGGAGGTGCCATTTTCCAGGCTAGCTACTTCATGCTCTAGCCTTGTTTTGAAAAAAACAAAGAAAAATGTGTTTTTTTTTATAGGTGTCTAGCCGAGTGAAATCTGTTGATGTAGGTTCTGCAAATAGTGGATCAATTTGTTGTTTTTAGAGATGAAAAATTACCCTATAGCATCTCCTCAAGAGTTGTGTGGCTTCCCAATATCACAAAGATGGTCCTTAAATGATTCAAGATGGCTAGGTCTTCACTTTGGTGTTATCAGGTGCTTGCAACTGTAGTTCTGTAAGGTTTGTGCAAGCTACCACGTGACTAGATTCTTTCTTATATCAGTCACACATACCCCTCCAAGATCATAATCATGTTCATTCAATGCCTTCTAAATCTCTGATAGCTCATGGTGAGCTCATGGTTTGGGATCAAAAGTTTTAGTGGTGGTGAAAACTATAGAAGAAGGGGTGAAAATGGCTTTTTTATGAACAAAGATGATTATTTGAGTGGAGAAGTGGCTAAATGGTGTGGAATATGGGTGATAGTGGGGTGGTAGAATTATTTCATCATTCCCCAAAGGAAAACATAGGATCTAACCCCTCTCTCTACGTCGATCACAATCCTATAGCAACTCCTGTCATTCTTGTAGCAATTCTGGAACACCCTTGTAGTAGAATTGTTTTATACATATCTGTCAAATAGTAGGTTGGATTGACCTGAATTTTTTCTAACATGTTTCCACTATCCTTATGCACCTCCCTATAAAACATATTGGCCAATGAAGGCATGAATCTCGAGCAAAAATAAAAATGGTTGTAGGTGATGGAGGCCAATTTCTTGAAAAGTGTGCACTAGAATTTACTAAAATTTATTGAGTATGTTACCATCATCCATATGCATTGCACCATGAAACAACTCATCTAATGGATTCATGGTTTTTGAGATATGGTAGAAACAATTTTATGCCTAGTGTATTTTGGCCTCTTGTAGCATTTTAGGACAATGACGGAAATGAATGGGAAAGGCTTGGAAATGATGGGAGGATGTTGGAAATTGATGAGGGTTACGAATTGACATGTCCTTGGTATTGTTGGAGCATCTGGGAAAAGGAGGAGAAATCCCAAGTTTGACTTCCTTTGACTAGGTTTTTGATCCATTTTTTCTTTTCGTGCTAAATTGTTCTTGTTGCTTGCAAAGGTTGGAGAGCACTTGCATTCATCAAAGAGAGATACATGGAGAAAATATTTTTTTTTTGTTTTTATTTTTCATTTTCGTTTTCTAGGCCTATAAGCTGCCTCAATGAGGTTTTCAGCTAGTAGGCCTGCCTAGGATCCTCAAAGGAGGTTTTCACCTAGGATCTTTTCCTTTTTTTCCTTTTTTTCCTTTTTTCCTTTCAACCCACTAACCGCCTCAAGGAGGTTTTCAATCAATGAGCCAATCTCATGCACCTCAAATGAGGTTTTCACCAGAGATTTTATTTTTTCCTATTTTTCCTATTTTTTCTTTTGTTATTCTATCCTACTCTACTTGAATGAAAGAAAATACCTTTCAAGTATAGGAATACTTCCAATGGAGCCATATGCATATCAAGGTGATAGATAAAATCATGTGTATGCTTGAAAGATATGCTTTGACATGTACCTGAATATGAGATACCAACTACTTTGACTCAGATGACATCACAAATGGTTTAAGAGTGCGTTGTTGCAACTTAGTGATTCTCTGGAGCTATATTTTATTATAGTTGTAATGCCCTTGGTTTACTTGCACATTTGGATCATCTTTTGTGTCTTCTTCTACCATGGCATTAAAACATTCCTCTTTTTACTGATTATTCTCTTGAACACTTGGAGGATCTGATGGTAAACATGAGGAAACTTTCTCAATCTTTGATTCTGATGTATGCTCTCCATCAAGTGCAACCCATGATTCTTTGGTTTCCTCATTTGAATATTCTTTTTTCAAATGTTGTCATTCATTGACATCAAGAGAATCTCTTTTTTACAATAATGTTCCTCAGTTAAGATGAATATACCATTTGGATCAAGAAGATTTATTTGGAAGTCTTGTACCTCAACATTCTAAGTGGGCTGAGTTACTAGATTGTTTGGGTTTAGAAATGGTGGTACAAGTAGTTTAGTGGGAGTGGATCTTTGATATGGATGTGGTTGAGGTTGTGGTTATTGTTGAGGTGGATGGTAGGCATAACATGGAGTTGGGTATGGAGGATATTGCAAAAAATATTAAGGATATTGTGGATTTCTCCCATAAGTTCCTTGCCAACCTTGTTGCCAAGATTGGTTTCGAGGTTGAGATGGACAATCTTGCCAAGGAAAGAGTGTGTTCCATTTACTTTTAGATGGTAGTGCATAAGATTGAAATTGTGAATTAGGTTTTTGCATCATATCATGTTGACTGGGGTATCATGGTCTTCTTAGAGCTACATAACACAACTGCTTTGGTGATTGACTTACTCCATTGTCCTCTTAGTAAACTTCCTTCAACCTTTGTAATGATGGTAAATATTTAATAGCATGTGATTTTGCATGGACAACACAAATATCAACATCTTATTTTTTCTCATCTCAACATTCTTAACATTTCTACTTGTTTGTTTAGATTGCTAAGAATTTATGTTTTAAATTTATCAAGCAAATTTCCAAGTTCAACTTGATTTACCGATCTTGATGTTGATTTACGTACTCTTTCCCTTCCTCTTGAGATGCACTTGCATGTTTCACAAATTTCTTGAAATTATAACTGGTATACATCACCTCTACTCATGAGATCAAGGATATAAATCCACTTATCCCTAATTGTTCTAAGTAAGAGGGTTTTTCGTGTGTCAGATCCTAAATGATGTAATTTTTCCCTCTTAACATTATACATAAATCTATGTTCTAAATCCTCAAGGCTCTCATCTTCTTTTTGATTCATTCTAAATATTTCTTCTTTAAGACTGTGATCTTTGTATTTTTCTAAAAATATATTTTGCATATCATCACATGATCTTATTGAATTAATCCCTAAACTCATGAACCATTTAAGAGCTCTATCCTTTAATGTTTTCGGAAACAATCTCAATTTTTGAGTGTTTAATAAGTAACCATAAGATCTACAAACAATTTCAAATTCAAAGAGAAAGGTTTACGGATTCTTTGGCTTGATAACATGGAAGTTGGGAAGGAAAGATGGAGGGATGTTCTTCATATGAAAAATAACATTAGTATCTTGAATGGGAAATCCAAGAGGATCTTCCCCATTGTCATCATCTCCATCCATTTCTCATACCTTCTCTATCACCTTCTCTTCTTCTACCTACAAAAGTGGATGGTGATGTGGCTCTTACTACACCACGTGATCAAGTGGGGGGTGTGGTATTGAAGGATGTTTTTGTTTTTATGATTTTTTTGAAAGAAAAAACTAATGAAATGCAATATTTTGTTTTGAAATGAAAGGTTCCTAATGAATTTTTTGCGTTTTTTTGGATAAATTAAAATAAATGAATCAAATAGGGAAGAAAACAATGCATACTTGACACCTCCCCGGCAATGATGCCAAAAAGTGATGGGCCTCATATTGCATGAAGAATTATGCAAATACCGAGGCTACCAACTTAAATTATCAAGATGGGGTTCTTACAAACTTAAGAGGTGTCAACACTATATGTGCAGCATGCAATGTGTCCCTCTTTCATTAATCTTATGCAACGAAATGAATGTCATGAAATACAAGCCTAAACTAATTGTAGAATAGGAAATGTTACTCTGTTTGCAGAAAGGAAACTTAATTCCTTTTGTAGAGAGGAAATCCTAGTTACTTTTGTAGAAAGGAAAGGTTATTCTACTTTGTATGAATATAAATGCCAATCAATCTTGCAAAAATGTAAACATTAACCTATTCATAGAGTGTAAACGGTACATCAAAAGGAAGCCTAATCTATGCAATAGAAATAGAAATGTTGGAAATAGAAACCATAGCTTATTATTTATGAAAAAAAGGAAATCATTCTTCAAGCACTGCATTCAAGGAATATTTTTTCAACAAATTTCATAAGGTGCTTCATAAAGTAATCATCATTATTCTCTTCAAATCTCGAATATGTCCACTAACCATAACTGTAGAGGTGAATTGCACTGGAGGAGAGGCAAGTCTTAAGAGGTTTTTTTGTCTTACTCAATCATCATTTCATAGTATATTGGTCATTATTCAAGCCTAAAAATAAAAAACCAAGCTTTTGGAGAAAGTCTGGTCAATTTTACATGTGATATAGGAGTGCTATAGGCACTGCTACAGGAGGCCCAAGATTGCTACAGGAGTGAGATAATTTGTCGAACGCCCAAGTAAATCAAATAAGAATGAGATGGTTTTTTTTTTTTTATTAATTAGGATGTCCTAGAAATATATTCCAAGTGGAATCACTCCAAAATACCCCTTTTAACACATGCTAAAAAATAGCAGAAAATTACTACCCTAAAAATTAGAAATTCAAAAACTAGTGAACTAGTTGGCCTACCATATTCCTAACATAATCAAGTGAAAATGATATAGGGTAATTTTTTTTATTATATTGAATGTTTTTATGACACAATACAAGTCAAATCAACTCAAATGAAGCTCGTTAACATGTTCTAAAAAACTAGCATACAATTACTACTATTTTGCTATAAGGAACTTCCATAAATTCTAGATTTTTGAACTAGTAAGCGAATCCAAGTAGCTCAATGATGAATATGACTTTTAGAAGTTTTTATAAGGATGCATCATGCTTGTGACTCTATAAATTACCTTAAAAAAAACTCACTTCAATCATTTAACCAATATAACCTACAACAAAGAAGCAAGTATAGTAAATGCAGAAATAAGAGATGTAAGTGAAAAAGACATTCATAGGAAATAAAGAAATTGTACAAGAAGGCTTTGAGGCTCCTAGGATGGCCAATCCCAAGGAAATTCAATTTCCAATGAAGGAAAAAAAGCTTTAGAAGCTAAAAATGGCACCAAACTTCATTATTTGAATCAATCTAAGTACATCTCTACTAGAAATGGAAGTGGAGTTGCTAAATAAAAAGTTTTCTCCACAAGAAGACTAAGTGTAAAACATGCCTCTAGAGGTCAGTTTGAATTGACCTCTACCTTGTAACTTATTCTTCCTAGGAAACATGTGGTTCCTCCTCTACATCTTCACCCTCCTAGTCAATCACCGAATTGGAAAACTCTCCAATTACCTCCATAAAACGTATGATATAATCCTCATCCTCGAAAACCTATCGGTATTTCACATTATCTGGTATTGAGGTTTTATACATGACCTCCACTTCATACCTAAGAAAGGGGTTATGTTATGGTTTAATGGTACTTGCTACAATTTCTAAGGTGTCAACCATTATATTTTGTTCTATGGGAAGAAACTAGATATTAAATGCCATAAATAATTTTTTGATCAGGTCCCATACCTCATTTATGGAAGAATTCAACCTCGGATGCTTGGTTTGACACTGGTTCCTAATTTGTTTCACAACCATCTCAGAATCTTTGAACACTGTCAAGCATTTTATATTCATATTTTTATAACTTTTTAGCCCTAACATCAATGCCTCATATTTGACGACATTATTTGCAGCATCGAACTCTAGCTTGAATGAAAGAGGTATAAGGTTACCCTCTGGGAATACTAACCACACACCAGCCCCATTTCCTTCCTTAGAGTAAGCACCATTAAAATATAGTTTCCAGATATGATCAAATTTTTATCCTTGCTTACCCATCTAAGCAAAAGATTCTATCAATGTTTCTTCCATAATTTGATCTTCTACTTCCAATAGAAGGTAGGAAAAATATCTTTCTTGACCTTGTACTAGAGAATTATTTGAATAGTCAACTTTAGTCATAGTTTTCACAAATCTGGACTCCCTGTATAGCATATGCTCTTCCCCACCAAACATTGGGATAGTAGCATATGTGAAATCAAGCTTGATAGACCCTCCAAGTTTCATTCCCCATGACCGAGAAAGGAGCATACCAAATCTTACAGGAATATCAACAACTAAAATGTTCATTACTACATTCTTCGCCAGAATTTCTGCTAGATTAACCACTAGATCTTTAATCATGCCTAGACATTTAACTCTTTTGGAATTGAAGGAATATAAATCCTTGTATGGTTTTGTTAGTTGTAAGCTTAATTGCTCCATAACAGATAGTGGCATTAAATTACGAGAAACCCCTAAATCTAGCATGTAATTATGCAACAAAAAATCATGGATCATTAAAGTAATATAGAATATAGGTATGGAGGGATCTTATTATTCTACATGTGGGACAAACACCACCATTGGAATTTCCTCTTGCAGATTCAAACTGTATTGAGTCGGTGTTAACTGAGGCACCTCCATAAAATTAGAAATATGTCTTTTATAAGTACGTTTTTTCAAAAATTCAGTTAGGGGAACATATATCTTTACCTTCTCCAATTCCTTATGTAAGCTAAAAGAAGAGACATTTATTTCTACCTTCATTGGCTCAACAACCTCCTTATTTTCCAGATGCACTATTTGAGTTTTTGTTGGAATTTCCCCATATTTACATATTCAACCTTGGAATTACTGGAGTAAGAGGTTTCTCCCTTGGTGTTATGACCAGGGCCAACAAGCCTTTTCCCTTCATTATTTTTCTTAAGTGTGGCAGGTTGAGCGGGTTCTTCATTCTAGTCTAGTATCTGAGACCTTTTCCTAGGTCTCAAGTCATACCTCCTATGTAATTTGGCCTGCATAAAATCAACAAAATGTTTACAATAGACATTAATTTGTTCCTTGTTCAAGGGGACATTTTGAACCTCATCTAACTCTCCTTATGCTTCTATCTCATACTCATCTTCTGACAAAGTTGAGAACTGATTTTGATGAACATCAAGAGCATTTTCTATGCCTTCCTCCGGGTCATCCTCTATATATAAGGGGAGTTGTGTTTGGTCATGTTGGTCCCTTCTTTCTCTTTGTGAGAGTTGCAATGGAGGTCTCCTATACTGGGGATTGAAATTTCTATTAGGAACTTGTTGAATTGGTCGTGGAGGGTTTTTGTTATCCAGCTCTAGTTTCACCAACTTGTTTGAGATGTTTCTAATAAGATTATTAATATCATCTAGTTTCTGATCATGATCTTCCATAACTTGACCAGAGAAGTCAACCTCTCTTTCCCCTTCTTCTCTCATTGTGCTCTGCCTTTCCCTATGATTTTCCTATTGATTCAAGATTGGTCTCTACCTCTAAGGCATCAATTTGAATATGATCTAATGTGAGAGATTTTATCTCTCTTAATGTAAATAAAAAATATGCTTCAAGGGCCCCAATGAACACCACTCTCGCTACTGCTTGTGGGGGTTTTTTTCAACTAACAAAATGTTATGCAATTTCTTAAATCGTTTTACAAACTTAGTAACCATTTCATCTGGCCTTTTCTTTATAGCACCGAATTTAGTTAAGAAGTATCCATGGTCCTTCTTCTCTACCCACTTCTACATGAAGAGGTGTTCCAAATCTCCCCAAGTCTTCATTGAGTTGTTAGGTAAAGTCTTAAACCATTTCATGGCTTCCCCATCCAAAGATTGAACAAATAACCTTAGTACCACATCTAGATGTTCAAAATTTAAATTCTCTACAAAGGCACAAAAGGTCTCAGTATGTTTCTGGGCAGTGATATCATCTTCCCTTGTGAACCTAGTCAGAAGCTTAAGGTAGTCTTAGGGCACATAATTCATAGGTTGTTTTAGGTTTAGAGGGGCATATCTATTAAGTAGAAAACTAGGGACAATAATGTTTTGTAGGGGAGGTTGAAGAAAATTTTCTATAGTAACTAGTTGAACAATATTTGTTGAAAGTGGTGGTGAAGGGGTTGTAGAAGCTTAAGAAGTAGTAGGGATGATAATGTCTTTAACTTATTCACTCTCAAGGAACACAAGGAAGGTGGTAGGATCTTGACTAGTAGAAACTCCTTCAGTTTCCAGTTCTGAGAAATAAAAATAAGATGGGGGGAAAGAGTCTTTAGAGGAGTTCCATTTCTTGACTGAGGATCTAAGGAAGCTTATTTTAGCTTTCTGAGATCCAGAAGGCAAGAAACATGAGGTAACAATGACTAGTTATGTGGTTCTCAGATTTCTCTCTCCAAATTCTTCTAGAAATAATTATCTCTGGGTCGAAAATAGGAGGAGACTTTTGCTAAGAGGTATCAGAGTCAGTGTGAGGCATTTTAAAAGCTAGGATGACCAAATTCAATGTTGAATATTGGGGTCACCAAGGTGAGAGATATAAACCCACACTTCCTTTTCTCCCATGTCAAAAGGAATGTATAAATATCATACCCATGAAAAAGTATTCTTATTTGTTGCCTAGCAACAATGCCAAAAGATGTTGTGGTTCCTAGAGACAACCTCTAGGTTGAGAAAGAGATCAGTGCCTAGGACATCGTAAAGTGTCTGAAGGATATATCAGTAGTATTCAAGATTTAAACATATTATGAGTTAAAATTAGTTTAGATATCTTATCCAAAGGTAAATTCTATCGACACACATATTAAACACAATTTTATAGGATTTAATCTTAAAATATGGTGGCCTATCCACATAACATGTAGCTATATTGACTATTGTAGTATAGATGGAAAAAAGAACATAAAGAAAGGAAAACAATGAAGAGGGATAATATTAGAATCCTATGCATTAAACTCTAGTAGAAATATGGAACAGAAGATACAAATAAAATCCAAAAAGCACGAAGCACATTTTAAGGAAATTCTACCTCATACATCATAGGAACTATTTATAAAAAACATGACATAGATGAATCCATAACTTTGAGATTACATCCAACAACTACAATTACATGCATTCCGAGAGAAAATAAACACATGAAAAGATAAATGAAGAAATAATTAAATACTACACATTTCAGCATTTGGAATCACTAGAACGTCTTCATTAATATTCAAAAAGAGCATACCTCTCATACTTATTTAAACACTTGCAAAATTTACAAGTTAGAGCCACCTCTAGACCAGAAAATTAAAAGCCCCTTTAATGATTATCTTAAACACTTTTATAGGGTCCTATAAATGAGGGCCACTTACAAAATATTCCTTCTTGAGAATCTCATAACTTCTAACCACTAAACATCTCAAGCGTACTACCAACATAGCAGTCCTAATTATTGCATATAGTCTTGATTCACTTCTTGAAGTAAGATATTTTACAAAAAATTAAAAATGACATGGATTGTGATGATCAACATATCAAAACATATTCATTGTTGGTGAGCTGGTTCCATTGGGAGGGACCCCAAATCTATAATTTGGACTTGTGGTAGATTAATGAATTGGTCACATCTTTGCCATAATGTTGGATTAGGTACAAGAGTGCAAATGGAATTTTGATAGGATATGTTCAAATTGGTGAACTTGGTGTAATTTGGCTTGTCATCAAATAAATTATTTACCAACCAAAGTAGTTGGAAATCCCTCTGCAAAACATTGACTATGGTATTTCCTTTGAGGGTAGAAGTTTTTTCATGAGAAGAATCAACCTTACACTTGAATTCTACTAGTAGTTCATGATACGGTTCCACTAAAAGCAAGTTCCCTTATAAATCCCAACAAATGGGTAACCCTGCTCTAATCCTATGATTAAAACATGAGTCAAACACAGCTACATATTTCAACAACTCACCTAAATACTCCTCACCTTTGGCTCAGGTTGTTTCTCTATGAATTATCTTAGATATTTCAAAAATTGTTCCTGTCCTATCAACGATGTCCATAGCCCTCAACTCATTGGTTGATTTCTCATTGAGGTACCTAATGAATTTCCCTATTGTCTTGGTGTTTTTACCATCTTCTTCTTTCGGTGATAGAATAAAGAACTCAATTTCCTTAATTGCAATTTTTTTCTTTGCAACTAAGGTCAAATTATCCCAGATGTTCTTTACTTCAAAAATAATTTCATCCCAAATTATATGCCTAGATTGAATAAGGGACATATTACCTTTCATCTAATTTTTCATTTCTTTTATCTCTTCATTTGAAGTTTCCATGTTTTTGTTAATTTTCTCCACATTTTTCCTAGTTGCTTCTAATTTTGTGCAAGTGCATGCTTGAAGTTCTCCAAATCAATTTGCACCTTTTTGAGCTCACCCTTTGACAACTACAATTCAGTCAGAGCCTTGGTTAGATGTTCAGTAGGATTCTATGGGTTTTCTGGCACAATTACTGCACATATGTGGGAATCAATCCTCTGTTGGAGTTCTACCACCTATTGTTGGAGGACTACCACCTCACTATTTTTGTCTATTAGTTATTTAGCTAGAATTATTTTTTCACTCTCTACCTAGGCCATCTCTTTGGAATGTACATGTTCAGATGCCGACATTTTCATATTTTTCCTCAATTGTTTGATCTTGGATTGCAAACTCTAAATAATAGCTTCTGCAACATGTTCTTTAAAGCTTTCATTTTGCAAGTGGAGGGCTCTAGAGTTGGCCTTTTCTTGCTTTACCTTGATGGAAGATTTTTCTAATAGTTTCAACCTTACTGATAGTCAAGGAACTTTTTCTCAGCTCACTATTGTTGAGTCTTGAAAACATGATTCATTTCCATTACACTTTCACTATTATGTCAATTATATCACCTCCATTCCACTACTATGTCACCACATTCATCCCACTTTCATTATCATTGGGCTACATTTATGTTTTTCCAATCTTTATTAATTCTAAGCCTTTTAAGTGAATTTTTGGTTAAAAATTAGGAAATAATGTGCATAAGTTTATACCTAACAAATGGGTTGAGATTGTTCACATGTGTAGGTTGAAAGGAGGCTTCTAGAAGACCCTTATGTGGCACTCTAAGGCCAAATTCGAATTTAAGTGGAAAGAATAATGGGATCATGAGGATATGTGTCACATCTCCTAATTGTATTGTAACTCTAAGAAGACATGTGTCTTATCAGTTCTTATTTTTATTAGGACTCTAGAGGTAGAGGGAGAGATTCATGGACTCTCATTAATGAGATGGCTTCTCATCTTTTTGTATAAATGGGAGATCTCTCTCCTTCATTTGTTAGCTAGCTTGGCTTGGCGTTTAGTTCTTTAGCTTGGAGTTTGTAATTCTTCCTTGATGGCTTTTGAAAGCTTTAGAGAGCTTTGTTGTACTTTGTGATTTTGAAGAATTTGAATAAAGCTCTGATGTTCGCAACATGGAAGGAGATGTGAAGTAGATGTCATGGAACATATTAGAATGTAAGGTAGAGTAGAATTCATTTTGTAATTTTGCTTCGATTTTATTATGTCATTTGATTGCTTTCAAGTTTGATAGATTAGATTTTTCATTCATGCAATTTTAATTCATGTAAGTGTGTTCAACCGGTTGATTGTAGATTAGATTTTCTTTACATGTTTTTGCATCAAATAGTGATATGAGATTTGCCTCTCTGCTGACCTTGTTTTTTTTAGCTTTTCAATTTCAGTTATGCTTTGATTTCAGTCTTGTTCATTTGCTTTGTTAAGTTAGTTTAGAAATCAACTCACTCATGTCATTGACAGTTACCTCCGAAAGCCATAGCGAGACTAACTCGCGAGGGATCGAAATATGAATGTTGTGATTTGATTTTAGTTTACTTTTCTGCAATTAGATATTGGATTGTTCATTTCATTGACGGTTACCTCCGAAAGCCATAGCGAGACTAATGGTGAGGGATTGAAATATGAGTGTGTAATTTGATATTAGTTTTACTTTTCTGCAAATAGATATCAGATTTCTCAAGTTGTTTATGATTACTCTGAAAGCCATAGCGAGACTAATGGGGAGATCAGAATATGAGTTGATGTAATTGATTTTAAGTTTACTGTTCTGCAATAGATTCAGATTGCTCAAGTTGTTATGATTACCGAAGCCATAGCAAAACTATGGTGAGGGTCAGAATATGAGTTGAGTAATTTGATTTTAGCTTTACCTTAACTTGCATTTTGGATTTCTTTGAGTGCAGTAGCTTAATTCATTTCTCTTGTATTAGCAGAGCAGGAAGTGATTTCATGATATTATTTATAATTTGCTTGATTAAGTAGCTCATCTCACATTTGTAAGTACTATTCACATAAATAACATTTTTAAGATCTTTTTGAAGTGCTAAGTTTGGAAGTTACCATTAGGGACATGATTGTCTTGAAATCTACATCCTACTTGACCTTAAGATCTAAGACTTAGATGGATATCATTGCAATTAGATAATTTAGGAGATCACAAGAAAAACCCCCCAAAAAAAAATCTATAAAACAACGAAGTAAGAAAAAGGTTAACTAAGCACATATGGTGCACCACACTTCATCAGTTTATGATACCCGGATTGATAATTTATGTAGAGCAATTTAAGATGTTAAATTGACTAAACATTTTGGCGTCGTTGCTGGGGAAGTGTAATTAGGAGACTCTATTTCTTACATATAAAAAAATTTAATAATTCTTGAGTATGCTCTCCTCCTGCACCTTGTGTGATCTGGAGGATCTAAAAAGTGATTGTTAAGTAAAAAAAAAAATATAATAATTCTTGAGTATGCTCTCCTCCTGCACTTTGTGTGATCTGGAAGATCAGAAAAAGAATTGTTTTGTAAAAAAAAAAGAAAAAAAGGAGACAAAATAAACTTCATCATTTCAACTGATTCAATAAAAAAAAAAAAAAATGAAACCCAACTGCTTTGATAGGGTCAAACTGTCCAAAATTGACTGGTTATGGTTTGTAGTGGTCCTCAAAACATTGTACCATGTTTTAATAAGGTTTTGCAACTTAGCTACAGAATGTGGCCTGATTCCGCAGCTAGTTGAGAATTCCGCAGTAGATTTCAAGGTTTAGCAGGTTGCAGACATCCAATGAAGAAACCAACCACATGGGCATCTCCAGAATTGTCCTGACATGGATCCTATCCTAGTCACCCAGCTCAGATCGATGAAAAAATAGCCTAAGACCTCAGTCAAAGTCTTGTTTTTAGCATGATTTCCTTGAAGCCTTTGCTGCCTGAAATTGAAAATCATTAATCCTTCTTATAAATTTACAATTTCAGAGAGAAAAGAAAAACAATTTTTGGCTATCTTGATTCCTAGCTTTCACTGTGGCTTCAACAAGAAAATTTGCATCCATGTTCAAGTTTTGACCTTAAAACAAACCTGCAAGAATATTTGTTAAAAAAAAAATAAAAAATCATTGTTTTGTTTAATGAAATGTATATGTATATTTTTAATTTTTGAAAATATAACATATAATTTTATTAAAAAAAAGAATATAAAAAATTTATTATTTTGTTTAGTAAAATATATATGTATATTTTCAATTTTGGATATAACATATGTAATTTTATTTTAAAAAAAAAAAAAACAACTCCATGAAAACCACGTAGGGCTAAGAGCATAAAAATTTTCGGCAAATGAAATAAAATTGTTCTAGCTGTTTTGACTGATACCTACTTAGAACTCTCGTGATCCAAAAGAAAATAGACCTAGGAAGCTTGTTGTGATAATACTAAGGCACCAAGACGTGTGCCATTTGTTAATTAGATTCCCTAAGTCCCATTATATTGACCTCACACAGTATGCACCATTGCTTGATGTGTATGCTTTGTAAGCATCAAATCCGTATGCTTCTGTGTAATAGAGGTAAGCATTACTGTGAGAAATGGGTTGTAATTATCATGGGATGGATCCAGGGTTTGAATATTTACACCGGCGAAGAATAAGAGAGCAGAATTATCTCAATGAAAGTAACAGACCTTATGTGCCAAGAAAGGTTGACTACGTTGATGTTGCCCTTTGTAGAGCTGACTTCACACCTCCTGGACATTCATATCCTTCACTCTTAGAGTCATTTTCAGTGTTAGGGTCATCTTCACTGTATTGGTACTAATTCGAGCTTACAGCCGAATGCAGCAAATGTAGAACAGTAAAAAAAAATTAACTCAGAAAAACGTAAAACACAGAAAAACGTCTAACTTCACACACACGATTTGGCCAAACAGATATGAATCTATAAAAAATAAAACATGGGTTGTTTCTTCAGTAGGGTCAATTAGATAACCCAAAAACTGTTTTAAGAGATTCGTGACGGTTTGGGAGAAATTCATAGTTCTTTGGAGCCCATGTTTGCCTACCGCGTGTAGAAAAAACGAGTTTAAATTAATGACAGGCTATGATTTAATTCGCTAAACGAGTTCTGATTCGGAAATCAATTATGTGTTGGCATTTAACTTTACTCCACCTCATCTCATGACTCAATTCTTTCTGTTTTTAACTCATACTTCATTATTCCACTCCACCACGTCTCCCACCATGTCTCGCACTTCACTGTTACATTGATTAACAGCTGATTATATAACTTATCCTAATTGAACACGGCTCTTCACAACCATATCGATATATGTGGTGAAGATGAAGAGATTGAGTGTGGTGCTGAGGCAGTAGGAGAACACAATGCTAATCTTTCATTTTTCAACCAAACTTCTCCAACACTCCGTTAACTCTCACTCTATTTTTTTTACATATTTTACGCATATAGCCACTCTGTTTTTTCGTATACCCTCCATGTTTCATTGCCATATCCATCATCTTCTTTCCATAGTACTCTGATATTCCATTTTCATCTCTGTAATTGTTTTGCTTCATATATACCACTGCCATTTGCATAGTTTTCTCCACACAGACAGTGCAAAGAATTAAAAAAAAAAATTAGCAGAGAAGCAAATGGATTCTTGTGAATCGTAAGCTGATTGCATATGACTCTTAAACCCTTATTAGTTGTTCATTACACCGATTTTTTTCCCTTTTCATATCTTTGCAGCCTCTTTGCATACTCAGTCACCTTATCTTCACACAGCCTACGCACATATTCAATCTGTCTTCACATACTCTGTACATACAATTGCTTTAGTCATAGTTATCTGCTTCCATATACATTTTCATTCCATTTCCATATCCATAAATGTTTGATTTCTATCCCTGCAGTCACTCCATTTCTCAGACAATAAAAGGAATTCTGAAGAGTAGCCGAAAAAAATAATAAAAATAAAAATAAAATAAATAAATAAAATGATGGGGCTCATTGGGAGAGCTAAATCAGTTGAACACACTTAGACTTGGACTTTCTTTAGCTAGATAAAAGGGGCAATCAGGGATATGCGATGGATGGTTGACTGTTTCAACCACTTTCCGCAGCTGATTCAACTTTCCGCAGCTGGTTCAACTTTCCGCAGCTGTTTTTGTTAAACTCTAGGTTGCAGGTGTCATCAAGCAAAACAAACCACATGGGTAGTTGGGGGAATGTCAATACATGGATGGTGTCTTATTCATTTGATCCAATTCGAAGTCAAGTTTGGTGTTATCACTGAGTCGCCACACTAAGTCGCCACGTTAAGTCGTTGCATGTCAAGAAAAAATAATAATTTTGAATCAATGAAATGAATAAGTTATTTGCTCACTTTTCTGAAGGTATTGATTAATTTTGGACTGATGATGAAAGATGAATGGTTAACTTTGTATTCAAGATTTTTAGCTACAGAAACCATGAACATTCTGCGGTTGAAGTCCAAGTCCGCAGACTGAAAAAAAACCTCATTGTTCAAATCAGGCTAACTTTTTTGTACGAAATCAGATTTTGATGATTTAAGTACCATTGAAAAGGTATCAACAAGATCTACACAATGAGAAATCCATCATTAGAGTTTTAAATGGAAATAATGAAATAAATTTCTGAAAAGAAGCAACATTCAACTTGGGGAACCAATTCCAAAGCATGTATAAATTCTTTTATTTTTCCTTTGAAGACTTGTTTCATTAATACAAATTCTTAGTTTTGTGTGTAAATATCATAACTAGAGAGATTGATAACCTCTCTCCTTTGATAATCTTACATTCCATTGCAGAAGAAGTATTAGTTTTTTTTGCAAGTTCCAAAAGGAAGGACAAATGACTACAAGAGAATGGTGTCTCTCTAAGAGACCAATTTGTTTCATAAGAGGATGATCAGCAACAAAGAGGAAATATGTTGATGCAAAATCAGATCCAAACACTTGAAAAACTTTCAGATACTATTGTCTCCACCACATCCATCCATCACATCCATACCTCATAATAAACCATTCACCTCATTTCACTTCATATTTTCCATTTACATTCACATTCACTTTCCATTTCTTTTTGTCCATTCATAACCCACAAATAAAAGCAAGAGGTTCATTCACATGCTTATTCCCCATTGCCATTTCTATTCTCCATTGCCATCTTCCATTTTCATTTTCCATTTCCTGTCATTTTCATTCCGCAAATAAACCTTGCTTCAATGCAAATTATTGAGTCCATAGTCCTTTGAGTCTAAGTTCTTTGTAAAAACACCTTGAGGCTTGCATGCCTTAATGGCAAGTCCTCATGCTGACAAACAATGGGAATACATTAATGTCCCTTGTTCGTTAGATCTTCTAGGTGACTCAACATCGACAAATTAATTCGTACCTAGCAAGATGTGTTTGGGCATCTTGACTCTCATTGTCATCAATGGTGAGGGTTCTCGTGTTGACTAGTGGCATCCATTAATGGTCACTAAGTCAACAATTTCCTATTATGTTCGACATCAGAATGTCTTTTCACATAGTAGGAATTGTGCGAATGAGTTTTGAAGACATGAAGACTATTATTTTCAGCATTTTGGAGCAGATTCAGCAAGTTTTAGTAGAAGCAATAAAAAGTCATCTTATCTCTTTATCTATAACTCCTCTTGTTCAACCACTTGAAGAAGAATATGATCATAATTTTACAGCCACCACACATACAGCTCATCCATTCCAAAGAGTAAGTGAAGGTACACCATTTTCTAACTTTTGACCATAGAATTCCATAAAAAGCTAAAATGATAATTGTTGGAAAAACATTTCTCTTCCTCATTTCATAAAATTTCCAACACCATCAGTTGGGGGGGGAATACATTCATATTCATATCTTGCCATGTCCATATCATATTCAGGAGCCCACATAATTCCACCATATATTAATTATTACATTTCTATTATGAGAATACATTGGCTTTTGAAAAAGTGCTTAAAGGATAAATTGGATACAAACAAAATCATGGTTGTCACACATGAACCAACCATCATGCAATCCAATAAAGATATACTTTGCAACAATAATCAAAATATCATTATGCAAAGTTCAAAGATCAAAATAGAAGGCAACAACAAAAAAATGGTTGTAACACAAGAACCCAACCATGTTGCATTCAAGTAAAACACTTTGCAGAAATATGAAGTTATCAAATGATATCATGCAAAGTTAAGCCAAAGCTCAAGGATCAAAAGGTTATGTAATATATATTGCATGAGGAACAGCAATAAACTCAGTTGGAATTATAGTCCATTATATCACCTCCATTTCACTACTATGTCACACATTCATCCCACTTTCATTATCATTGGGCCACATTTATGTTTTTCCAATCTTTATTAATTTTAAGCCTTTTAAGTGAATTTGTGGTTAAAAATTAGGAAATAATGTGCATAAGCTTATACCTAACAAATGGGTTAAGATTGTTGACATGTGTAGGTTGAAAGGAGGCTTCTAGAAGACCCTTATGTGGCACTGTAAGGCCAAATTCGAATTTGAGTGGAAAGAATCATGCGATCATGAGGATATGTGTCGCATCACCTAATTGTATTGTAACTCTAAGAAGACATGTGTCTTATCACTTTCTATTTTGATTAGGACTCTATAGGTAGAGGGAGAGATTCATGGACTCTCATTAATGAGATGGCTTCTCATCTTTTTGTATAAATAGGAGATCACTCTCTTTCATTTGTTAGCTAGCTTGGCTTGACTTTTAGTTCTTTAGCTTGGAGTTTGTAGTTCTTCCTTGATGCTTTTGAAAGCTTTAGAGAGCTTTGTTGTACTTTGTGATTTTGAAGAATTTTAATAAAGCCTTGATGTGCCCAACATGGAAGGAGATGTGAAGTAGATGTCATGGAGCATAATAGAATGTAAAGTAGAGTAGATTTCACATTGTAATTTTGCTTTGATTTTATTATGTCATTTGATTGCTTTCGAGTTTGATAGATTAGATTTTTCATTCATGCAATTTTAATTCATGTAAGTGTGTTCAACCGGTTGATTGTAGATTAGTTTTTCTTTACATGTTTTTGCATCAAATAGTGACATGAGATTTGCCTCTCTACTGACCTTGTTTTTTTTATCTTTTCAATTTTAGTTATGCTTTGATTTCAGTCTTGTTCAATTGCTTTGTTAAGTTAGTTTAGAAATCAACTCACTCATGTCATTGACGGTTACCTCCGAAATCCATAGCAAGACTAACTGGTGAGGGATCGAAATATGAATGTTGTGATTTGATTTTAGTTTACTTTTCTGCAATTAGATATTGGATTGCTCATTTCTTTAACAGTTACCTCTGAAAGCCATAGCAAGACTAATGGTGAGGGATTGAAATATGAGTGTGTAATTTGATATTAGTTTTACCTTTCTGCAAATAGATATGAGATTGCTCAAGTTGTTTATGATTACCTCCGAAAGCCATAGCGAGACTAATGCCGAGGGGTTAGAATATGATTTGATGTAATTTGATTTTAAGTTTACTTTTCTTCAAATAGATATCAGATTGCTCAAGTTGTTTATGATTACCTCCGAAAGCCATAGCGAGACTAATGGCGAGGGGTCAGGATATGAGTTGATGTAATTTGATTTTAGCTTTACTTTACTTGCAATTTTTGGATTTCTTTGAGTGAAGTAGCTTAATTCATTTCTCTTGTATTTAGATAGCAGCAAGGATAGTGATTTCATGCTCAGTATTTCATCTTTTGCTTGATTAAAGTAGTTGCATACTTACACTTTTGTTTAAGTACTAATTATATGAATAACATGTTTTAAGATCTTTTGAAGTGCTAAGTTTTGGAAGTTACCATTAGGGACATAGACCTTGTCTTGAAATCTACATCCATACTCGACCTTTAAAAGTATTCTTAAGACTTTAGAATAGGATTTCCATTTGCATTAGATACTTTAGGAGATCAATAGGAACAAAACCCCAAAACATAATAAAATCTGTAAAACAATGAAGTAAGAAAAAGGTTAACTAAGCACATATGGTGCACCACACTTCATCAGTTTACGATACCCAGATTGATAATTTATGTAGAGAAATTTAAGACGTTAAATTGACTAAACAACTATAGAGAATTTCTCCAGCTTGATTGTGCCAATTTATTTTATCCTCCAAGGGGATACTATCCATACCTAATGACAGGTCCACAATCCTCAATTTTGATCTTGGTGGGAGGGACTTTTCTATAGGATGATACAGAGAGAATTTCATTTTATTTCTTTCCAAGTCCATGGTAGCTAGGAGCTTGGATTGATAAGGAACTAAGTGTGATGCCAACTATTGCAACATTTTGTCTCTGACCCTTTTGTTAGTCTCCTCTGTCATCTTCCCTTCTTCCCTTTTTAAGCCTACTATGGATGAACTTCCCAAGGAACCCAAGATTTTTGCCTCTGTGGAGGTAGATGGGGCAGCTTGTTGGGAGTCTTCTAGGGATAATTGGAAGCCTAGATGGTCTAGGTTTCATTCAGTCAACCTAGTCTCAATCTCTTCCTCAATCTATTCATGGAATTCAGACCTCTTGCTGGAAGAAGCCTCCTCCATGTTTGTGTCTTCAACTTCATCTGTGCTTCGCTTTTGAGTATTTTCCTTTGAAGCTGGTGGTTCAATGTCCATTTTTGTATTAACGGACCTAGAATCCAAATTAGCCTTCCATTAAATTTTGGGTCTTATTCATTATTGTAATCAGAAACGTTAATTTCCCTCCTCCTCTATGATATGACACAATGGAGATCAAAGTGCCACACCTCTCCCATTTTAAAATTAATTTACTTCAACCTATCCTCTACTTGCTAAAAGGCTTGCCTAGTATTAACAAGTAACAAACCTACCCCCTACCCAAATTAAACATGTATCCTTTCTTGGAAAGGATTGAATGGATTTGATCATCATATAGGCTTTGTCTAATAAAATCTAGCGCAAATATTCTCATGGGCATGAAAGCGGGAAAGCGATATGGGGAAAGCTCTGACCCATAGATCCTAATATCAGTGTAGTCTTAAAAGAGGTACCAATCACCCACCCTGTTAACTTTGTTGAGCTGAAGGATCTCATTTTTCTTGGGAAGGATTTCATTTTGTAGGCAATGGACATATAAGTGGAAATGAATTAGGAAAAACCCTCGTTGTTTGTTTTTTTTCTTTGGGGAACAGTCCCAATCAAACACAAAATTTATCTTCTTGTTACGACCTATAATTCTAAGGCCCAAGTACTCAAATATTTCTACACTAGTATACAAGAAAAGATAGAATAGTATGGAATGATATCTAAAATAGGAAGTAACAGGAAAATGGTTAAACTGGAAATTTATAGACTCTGCAAGGAACTAGGGTATGCCAAAGATGATGTCAGGTTTCATCATTGTGTGTAGGAATCCTATGGCAACTTTGGTAACATTGGAAACTTCTTCTTCCCTAGCCATCAAGGCAATAAAAGTCAAGATGGGTTGTACAACTTCAAAAAACATGGAAACAGGGGGTATGTCAGCAATGGGGAGGGTTTGATTAGAAAGTGCTAAAATTAACTGGAGGAAAGCATGTTGTTCTCCAACTGATATCCCATTATAAGTATAGAAAAGGGTATCTTCTATAAACCTCTTATGATTTGGAGGATTTGGGTACATGAGGCAATTTTGAATTAATTATGGCGTGACTTCCAGAATATTCTCTCCAGCGGAGGATATGAAACAATTCTTCTCTTTAACATAGGAAGTTGAGAGAAAAGAAATAAATTATGTTAAATGTCAAAATATGGGAGAAATTTGGTGATACAACCTTGATTCCATGACTTGAAATGGGTATTCTCATTTTAGGTGACGATCATACAGGAAAAAACAATGCTAAGAGAGGTGGTAGGAGTAGAATGGATCACAGATTTTGGCCTCTGTGTCCATGAGAGGATTAGTATGGCTAAAGCGTTTATCCTCTTAGGCTTTGGGGGTTTTAGGATATGTCTTTCTCATTTTAAGCATAACAGAGAAAGATTAGGCGACAGAGGATTATAGGTTACCTGGTGGTTGAAAGTAATTGGATATAATGGTGCTAGAAGAGCTCTACACTAGATGAAGGTCAAACTAGGTTACGAACAAGCAGAGTGATGAGGGAACTTCATTTGAAAGAAATAAATTTGAACTCCAATGACTAACGGGTCATGGTTTTATAGGTGGGGAATACGATGGTGCGACACAATTAGAGAGACAAGGGGAGACATGTGGAAGGGACACGTGGTGCCACCAACTTGGATGAGAAGTGAGAGGGAGGGGCCCTTGGCCCTACAAATATTGCACTCACCTATTGAATTCAGTGGTGCTTTGGTGGTAGGTGTGGTCCCCACACTCTGGTGGGGTGATTGAATGAGGTCGAGAGTGGGGTTCAACCCACTGAAGTTGATCCTAGTCATTGATAGATTGCTCCCACTTGACTGACTTTGGCAATTCTTAAGACTAGTGTTGACTTATCTACCATGTTAGTTACCTCACTAAAATTCTTCTGGGACCAGACGACTGTAGGGTAGACTGTGATCCTCCCAACAAATTCTCATTGGTTAACTATTATGCAGACAATGTGGAGGTGGAGCCCTTTTCATTTGTATTTTACCTCTTTCTCTTTTTCCAATGTTCTCTACAATTCTCCAATGTTGTGCCTTGATAATTGCTTCTATCCTTTTGTCTTGTAGACCAAAATCCTCTACAAATAAACCATGTTAAAGAACATATATAACACAACATAACCCTTTCCATAATTCCAACTAAGATGTGATCTTCAGTCTCCTTCTTGCACCTTAGCTCTAATACTATGTTGGAAAATCAAGAGACTTATGTATTATAGATGATTTTCATTAACTTCATAATTACATCTGATATTTGTTGCCTTTTATTACTTTTATTATTTCTTGTTGATTTACCAAAACAATTAATATCACAACAAGACAATGTACAAAAGATATAGGCTCCAAGCCAAGGAAACAATCCCTCCAAGGGGAAAACCTAGAAAGGATGCTTGCCTTCTTATAGAATCTTCTTAGAATGAGACTTCCAATATCCAAAGGCAAAAGCCCAAGATCCTCTCTAGCACCAAGTTAGCCCCCCAACAAAGTCTTCTTCAAGGAAACTTCCAAACTTCGACCTTCTCCAACTTCGTCCTAGATTTTCGGCCATGCAATTTTGGCCTCTTGCAATTGGCAACAACAAAACCATAACATTGCACGTGTGGGGAGAGATAGATGATCCCAAGACACTTTGACTTATTTTCTCCTTCACTATTGTAGATTGAACTTGTGTGAGTTGTGTGTCTCAAATTAGGTAGAGCTCCTTATATTTATAGCCTTCTTGAGGGGTCGATTAGCCCTCCCTTAGGCCAACTTATCCTTGACTGGGGCCAACTTGGTCTTGGAGGAATAAATGGATTTTTCTTAACAAAATAAATACTCTCTTCTTGTTACAATGAGTTTGAATGGGACTATAATACATGACATAAATTCTTCTTTGTCTTAGAAATACCTAGAAGCACGAAGAACATTCTTTTGACCTAGACTTGAGCATGGAACCAATGCTTTACATAAAATATAAAATATATTTTATTTCTTTTTCTTTCTTCATACAAAATATACAATGTCATGATTACAAATATGAAGATCAAACGTAGTTACAATTTCCAACACATTCTCCTAGGCCACTTAGAGAAATGTAAAATACCTCCTTAAACAACTAGTGTAGAAGGATGTTTGGATAGAAAAGTTGAAGCAACATGTCATGCTACTAAAGACCGAAAATAGAAATATTAAGCAGGAGGGCACTAACATGGAATATTACAGGTCTTGGGCATATGAAGTACATGAATCCTATAAGACCATGGTCAAACAAGTATACTAATTCCTATAGTAGCTCCAAAATATATCTACCAAGATACACCATTCTTGAAATTAGCTAAGGAAAGGGGCACTTAGCTTCAAGAAATAAAGAATGTTGTGAACCAACTAGAGTAATGTCCCAAGGAATATCCATGGGCTTCATTAGAGGTACCTAGGATCAACAAAGAATAATTGACATATGACTCCATTGTTCTTAATAGGGTCTTTAAGATCTAGGAAAAGAAGGTGAAATACATCTCTAGGTGTGTAGCTTAATACCAACAACATTATTCCCCAGTTGAAAAATTAATCAAGATAAAAAAATATATCGACCATCAAGGCCTAGGAAGACGCTAAGACAAATGAAGAAGTTGATAGTGAGAATGGAAGAGATGTTGAGTACTAGAAAAATTTTATTTTAATGCCTTCACCAACAAAATCACAAAAAACAATCTCAAGTAGCACATTATGGATCCCTCATAGTATAAATTTGTTCTTAATTATTTAGTGGTCCCATTGAAGAAATATGTGCAAGCCCTCTCATAGAGAACGAAAGGATATCATGTCATCATGGAAGGTTTGTTATCTAGTAGAATTAGGATGATTTAACCTTATTACGAGATCTAGCTAACCTATCATCATGAAGTCTTGGAGTTTATTATGGAAGATCCATCACATAGTAGCAACTCACTTTTTCAATCTCTAGGAATATAATATTGTTCTCCTTAATTTCATTTGAAAATAATGCGAATATGAAGAGATTATAACTACCTGGCAGAAGCCCAATAATCCCAAGGGGAATTTATTAATGTAATCTATAAATGATGTAAAACTCATAGTAAGAGGTAAATTTTCATTCTTGAATTGCTTTACTTTTGAATTCTTAAGTCTTTAGTAAAATATTGCAGAATTTAAAATATAGGATATAGAAAGCTAGTGTACTCTATCTATTGAAAAATAATATTGAGATGCCTAAAAAGGCCATCGCTAGAATTGTGACTCAAACTACATTATGATCTTTCTTCAGACTAATCTCAAGCATTTTAATTTGTGTATGCATTCTATGAGATTTATTATTGTTATCTAATAGATTATTCTGTGAACTAGAAAGTTCTTCTCACATTGTTACCAATTCTTTACTGTAACTTTCTTCAATGAGTACTTGTTAGAATGTAGACTAACTATTCTTTGTTTTCTCTAATAAGTTGAACATTCTAGTGCTCAGAAAAGAACTAATTATTTTCTTGATTCAGCTATTTCCATTTTAGTAACTCATTTCTTCCTATCCTCATCTATCTTTTAGCTTTTAATTAGTTGAAAATAGTCTTGTTTCCATCATTATATAGTTATAGTTTAGTTTTCATTCTCCCTATTGTGATGATAATTCAATATTTCACAATTAAGAAATCAAGCATGCTTTCCTGGCTAGAATCTAGATGGGTATCTTGTCCCAAATGGTGTGAGGTCTAATTGGGACCTCATATCATAGAGAACTCTTGTGATTATTATTGGGTCATTTATCCATGTCAACATGTAGGTACCTAGTTATTTGGTGTGGCTATTTTTAAACTAATTTGATAAATATGCATCATATGAAATCTTAGAAGAAATTAATTCATTAGATAGTCTTTCTATGTTATGGATCTATGTGTCCCTTTTATCACACTTAACATGTATCTGCCTAGTGAAGACCATTCTTCTTCTCACTATTAAAATATGACAACAATTATTAAATGTAAATTTTATGTTTACTCGAGTATATGTTGTTGTGGTTATTCTGTTTTATGAGCAAAAATATAGTTACCAAAACTATTGTAATTGATCCTACTTCATATATGTTCTGAGGGATGAGGAGGCTATATTGTAATTGTTATGCAACCAGTTCACAAAATAGAAAAAAATATAGATGAATGACTTAAAAATTATCCTGTTTTAGGGGGAAAACTCCTTTAGATTGCATAAATGAACAATTCTTGGATTATACAAATGATAAGGCCTCCTTGGTATATATAGTAGTCTAAGGGGTCACAATATAATTAGAGCCTACATAACAATAATACTGTAAGGGCACAGTAATAACATTAGTGGTCTTCTATAGGGCACAACAATAACAACATGGGGGATACATGGGCACAACAATAAGGGGAATACACTAGAATTATAGGGACCTAAAAGAAATCTTGAATGCAACAATTATCTTGGAGAATAAAACCTAATTTCCTTGCCCATGGATGTTTCCTTGATGAGTTGTCAGGGTGTTACCATGTAAATCTTGTGTACTATAGTGAATTATTTTGTGTGTCAATTTATTGTGAATGAACTAATTTTCATACTATAAACAACAAGTGGTATCAGAGTCATGTAGTTGCAATGGCCATTAGACATAAAGGGAGAACCTAACTTTTTTTACATAGAGGGCCCTAGAGAAAAAAAAAAGAAGAAACCTATGTGTCATCGTAGCACAGGGAAATCCTACTACCAATGTTTTTGAGGTCCAAACACATAAAAGATTTTGTGTGAAACCCTAAATGTCATTAGAAAAAGGAGGTGGGTCGAGTGTGAAAATTTCTGAAAAATACTTGTTGTCCATGGTACATCGAGTTGTTTCGGGGTTATGCCATAGATATATAATGGGAAGTTGTCAAAGGAAGTCAGACCCAACAGACTGCATAAAGCCTTCAAAGGAATTTGGGTTCAACTGACTCTAAAAATGAGTAGTTGTTAGAGAGTGTGGGAAGTCATCTAAGGAATTTAGGTCCAACCAAATATCTCAAGCCATTAAAGGAAGTTGGTTTCAACCAACTTTGTTCTGTGAATAAGAGAAAGTCGTAGAAGGAAGTTGGGTCGATCTAACTTGGTACTACAACCAAGACAAAGAAAACGAGTCATAAATGACCCTGTATTTTTTGGAGATTTGGAGCAAAGAAGTAGCTTCATGCTACAAATTTTTTGGACAAAGAAAAAAATCAGAAACCCTAGCCACTGATTTCATAAGGAACACGTAATTTTTTTTAATAAACCCTAGCAACAATTTGTAAAGAATTTTTTTTTTCTTGAAGAATATAAAACCCGCTAGAGAATTTTTTTTGGAAGATAATAGTTCTTTTTTAATATTTTGAAGAGAATCAAATTTTTAAAGTACTATGGTTTTAGGTTTCTTGAAAAATAAGAGAGGTAGGGTTTATTGAATAAGTAACGAAATTAATAAATAGGGTTTGTGAACTATTTGAAGAACAAATTGTTTTCTTAAATGAGATTCTCTCAACATTTTTTTGTCAATAAAAGAAAGAGGGTTGAAGAAATATTTAAATTTTCCCTCAGAGAAGAAACTATGCACAAAATTATGGAAAATACAAAATTTGAAGTTGAAAATTTTAACAGGAAAAATAAATTTTGAATTGTGGAAGTTAAAAACTTGGGATCTACTAGTACAAAAGGGATTGCATAAGTTATTAGGTGGAAGGAGTAAGAAGCTTGTGACAATTTTTAATGATGAATGGGAGGACTTGGATTCCAAAGCCATAAGTAAAATTTGGTTATGCCTCGCTAATAATGTTTTATTTAACATTGTTAGAGAGGTGACGACAATAGACTTATGGACTAAGCTGGACACTCTATACATAACCAAATCCTTGATGAACAAAACCTACTTAAAGGGGAAGTTGTGCAACTTAAAGATGAAAGAAGGTAAGAAAATTGCAAATAACCTAAATGTATTTTACCCTTATTTTCTAGTTAAACAATATAGATCTCAAACATGATAACGAAGATAAGGCAATTACATTGTTGTGTTCACTACCTAAATCATGGGACCATTTTGTACCTTTGTCATCTTGACCATAATAGAAACCCTTGAATTTGATGTTTTTGTAACCTTAAGTGTTGAAACCTCAATATGAAAATAAATGGTAGTTACAAGATGCTTCAAAGAAAGAGGAGACAAATTAGGAGGTTTTCTAGGTCAAAGTCAAAAGGAAAAAAGAGAAAACCAAGAGGTTGGTTATGCAAAAAATTGATCCATCTCGAGAAAGACTACTAGAAAAGATAGGAATCCAAGGAGAATTAAAAAAGGGAGGCAAATCTAAATGAATCAAGTTTAGGTATGATCAATGAAGTGTTGTCAATTTGTGGTGTTCCTACATATTATGATGATTGTGTTGGGTGTGGAACATGATTGTTTAGAGGTTTTTGTTTCAGCCAGATGTATACCCCAGGAAGTTTGTACACCCCTCCACGCGGGGGGGTGTTGGGGGGACTTGTCCCCTCCCCATGGGGGTTCGGGGGGGCTAATCCCCCCTGGTTGGGGGGTGCGGGGGCCAGCGGTCCCCCAACGGGGGTTTCGTGGGTAGTGCCCCCAAAGCTAAAAACAGATGTGAAATTTCCTTGTAAAAGTATAGTAATTTCTAGTCAATCTGGGCCATTCATTAGGCGGATGATCTAACGGTAGAAATTATGTTCAGTTTAGGGTTTTTTCCCTAGAAGGAAACCCCTCTCTTTGTATGAGGGCATTGTATTTGAGGCTGTGTAATAGATGTGTGTATTCTCTGAGTGAGAAATAGAGAGGTGAGACTATGAGAGAAAACAAAGGATATTATAGCGGATCTGTTGTAGGTTGTGTCTCTTCATTTTACTGGATAATAGAAAGGAAGGACTAGCTATTCAGGGTGGACGTAGCCCAAAGTGGGTGAACCACATATATCTGCATCTCTCTGGTTTTATGTGTTTTCTATGTTTATATTTATGCAATATTCTATGTGTTCCATTGCTTTGTAATATATAATTTTCTAACAAATTGACTATTATATTTTAATGCATATCATTATACGTGTTCACATAAGAATTGGTTTTTAACTTATGAAGTTATTGATGGTGGATCTATCCTTAGAAGTAATAATATTTCATGTATAATAGTTGATGTTGGGAGTGTCAAAATCAAGATATTTTTATAGTATTGTGAGAACATTAACAAATGTATGACGTGTACTTGATTTGAATAAATGAGTCTACTTTCTTAGGGTGTATTGGATTCTAGTGTATATAAGTTCACAAGTCAAGGTAGAATGGTAAAAGTGTGGTGAGCACCAGTATTGCAACAATAATGTTGCAACTCCTGGGGTTTCCTACTTTACTTTTATCAACCCGGTAGTTCATAACAAACTTGTAAATGATGGTGCTATATGCACAAGTACTAGTTCTTACTACAAGCTGTCATTTGATCAGTTGGTGCAAGTTCAATAGGAGCTTAAGCCAACTTCTCTAAGTTCTCATAAGAAGCTTTGACTATGATGAAAGAAAACTAACTCTACAGGGGCTATTCTATTTGCAGAAAGAGAAGGAGAACTGAAATGTAACACAAACCCTAGCAAACCCTAATTTACCTATTAACCGTACTTTTGGAAGAAAAGAGATGAAAACTGAAGAAATGAGTTCCATTGACTATTAAAAAGGTAAATTGCATTTATTCAAGCTACTTCTGAAAAGAAATGATAAGAAAACATCTTTTTGTGCTTTTGAGTGTTTTTATGTGAAATTATTATGCTTGTGATTTATCTGGTTTTGATTGTGCAAAGGTTTGGTGGCAAAGGAAGATGGAGTTGGTTGTTGTAGAGGTGGCGAAAGGTGTGGAGAGGTCCTAAGAAGCCCCTAGTACCCTTCTAAAGGCTTTCATAGTGATTGGACTTCGAAAAATCACTCGCGGGAAATTCTACAAGAGGCTACAGGGGATCTACAGGAGGATCTATAAGAGGAGGCCGAGAGCTATTTTTAGAGTTTTGAAGGTGGAAAAATGATGGGAAAGGGTTACTGAAGGTTATATGAAGGTGTTGAGGTGTCTGGAGCATGTCAAGGAAGATTAAGAATGAATTCAATAGTTACATTTGTTCAAATGGCAAGAAAGCAACTTTATGCAGAAATCAGGGCAGATTGGCTACATGTTGCGAGTGAGTTGGGAAATCTATGAGAAGTGCATTGGTTCTGGATGTTCTATGGATGCATGGTGAGCAAGATGTCCTGTAAGAGATATGCACATTTACTTATCAAAACTGACCAAAGAAAGAACTAACTATACCATGAAAATAGAATTTTGTTTAGCTTGACCTAATTTCTAACCTACAAACAGAAAATGTTGAACAATAACCAATGAACAGAAATGTATGTAGAGAGATCTATGGGAAATGAATGGGAAATTATCTAAGCAACTAAATCTGAACCAATATCAACTTTTCCAAATCGAGTTATCACACTAGCAGTTGCATGGAACAACAAAAACTGTTTTTTTGGTGGCAGCAGTAGTGCCTTGACCTCAAATCATACTCCCAGGAAGGGAGAAAGGAGATCAGGGTCTGTTGTTGGCCTTTTTGACTCTTATTCTATCACTGCAGTAACCTACTTAAGCAACTTGAAACAAAAAAAAAATATATTAACCATCAAAAGCAACCTAATCTAACAAAGTAAAATGAATCTATGCAGCAGAAATTAACTCATGAATTGAAGCAAAAACGTATAAGTACACAGTAGGAGGTGTTGGGCAGCGTGGGTTGGGCCCTATTCCAAGAGCTTCAGCCCTTTGAAATAGATCAGTGCTATCTCAAAAACTGTTTCATCTTCATTATCAAAAATAATAGTCACATTACATAAATTGTTCTAAAAAAGGAACTCGAAAAAGAGTTGAACACAATGCTGCACAAAAGTGTGAAGATCTACTAATAACTGGCTAACCTACTGAGGCTCTAAGCCTCCTTATTTATACAAATGGATTCCTCCAATAGTCCTCCTAAAATCAAGGAACTTGGCTTCCTAGAATTGGAGATAAACAACAATCCTACTTTACTTGCTCAGCTGCCCCTTGGAATCATCAATGTGGACCTTTGTGCTTTGAGTTACTGATGGAGGATTCAAGGAAAGGGGTCATAAATGAAGGAGAAACCCCCCCTACAAGTCCTCTTCCCCGTTTTCCTCAAGTTTTGGCTACCATTTTCTAATAAATCCCTTGACTTTATCCAAAATTGACCAAAAAAATCTACATAAGGCACATATTAGGCTACATGGAAAAATTACTAACCCAATTCACTCTATTAGCACAAATATATTCAAAAACACGCAATAAACTAATGAGAATTGTGGATTAAGTCGAAATAAGAGGCAGAATGAGCCCATATAATTACCATTTCTGGGGCTCATCATCACCCCCTGCTGAATGGGTTGCTCATCCTCTGAGCAACTAATCTAACTCTTCATCCTTAATGGCTCTAACAGATTCCCTGACATCCCAAGCCTCTGATGTGATGTCTTCCTCTTTGTCATGGAAACCTGCTTTCCTATCCACTTCTTGCCATTGTTTTTGTTCTTCCTCCTCCTTTACTCCTTCCATCAGTCCTAGCAGTAGTGGATGACTGAATTAAGGCCAATCCAATTTTCCTTCAAGCTTTGCATTGAGTGCTTATATAGGGGCACTCTCCTCATGGATTATCTCATCCTGTTTGGGGAGTGATACTCCCTGATCCTTAGGTTGTGTGGCAATATATTCCACCTTCTCATGCAGGCATGAATGCAGTCATCTCCAAACAATCTCTCAATATCCTCGAAATGAGCAATAGCCTGGGCTTGCTTGTCAACATAGTCAGGGATAACTTGAGGATTAGCTACAAGGTGTTGGTGGGCATAGATGAGAACCAAGTTTTCTGCTAGTTCCGCTCTAATCATCAGGGGCTCACTTAGCTCTTTTGTCATCATTTTCTGGATTTCCACTGCCCTCTTCTCTTCATGGCTCATCCAAGAAGCCATAGCCTTAGCTGCAAATCTCTGAATGCAGCATTTGGATCCCATAAATTCATGTCAGTAAGTGCCATGTTTTGCAGGTAAAATTCTACTAGTTTCACTTTATCCTCAGCTGAACTGTGATCACATAAATCCATAAAATGGCCATAATATTGAAAAGGTATTGTGCCCCTATGGGCTAGTGTCTTAATCTGAAATTGGAGCCATTGATCTTTGAGGTATAGTGCATATGATTTGGCTGGCTACCTGCACTATAATGCCTCCATTGCCTAGCTGGCCATGTAGGCTAACTGGGCCTCCTTCTCCTATAGCTGCCTTTTCAAAATCAACACTTCATTTTCTGCCTGGGATTCTTTTTCCTGTTTTTGTTTCATCAATGTCTCGCTATCTATCTGGGGTTCCTCTTCTTGTTGTTTTCTTTTTTTTTCCTCACTGTCTGCCTGGGGTTCCTCTTTCTGTTGTCATCCTTTTAAGATTGATAGCTCATTTCCTCCTTGAGGTTCCCTTTCTTGTAGCTACTTTTTCAACATTTCATTTTCTTCCTGTAATTGAGCTCTTCTGATGCTTTCTGTATGCCTGACCATGCTCAATTCTTTGCCCATCTCTCTCAACCTATTTTCCATGTGCCCAATGTCTTCTACTCCTTTTGATTTTGTAATCTGCATCCATGTATGGGTCTTGACTCTTTCCTTTTCCAACTTGAAGAAAAGAGGCACTGCAAACTTTTGTGGGATGATCTTCCCACCTTCCAAAAGGTTGTAGTAGGAGCCCAAGTTAGGCTGAAGTCCAGGCTCTGGTATTTCTTTTTCCTTATCTTCATCATGGGTCTGCTCTTTTGCCTTTTTTTCAAGTTTTTCAATTTCTTTGAGCTTCACCAATGTCTCCTGTAGAGAGGTTTGCGCCTCCTGTAGGACTACTTTAGAGTCCATTAATTTGATCCTTTCTTTCTAGGTAGAGGTCTTAGGACTTCCTCTCTCGTAAGTGATGGAGATTTTGGAGGGAGATTCCTCCTTTGTTACAGTAGGTGCATCCTCACTGATGATGGGTTCCTTTGAAGGTGGCTGAGGCATCCCCATCTTGATTCTAGTGCTCTTTCGATCTTTGAAATACATAGATGGTTATCTTTTTCTTTTCCCCTTTTGCTTGGCTGGAGTACTAAGTGCAGCAAGAACAACTACTGCATCTCTTGCTAGTGTCTCAGGAGACACTTCTCCTTGATGTTTTTCTTCTCCTTCATCCGTTGTTTTGCCTGTTTCTATTGGTTTTGTGTCTATTGTCTCTGACTCTATTGTCTCCTCTACTTGTTTAGCTTCTGCCTTTCCTGTGGCAGCCTTTTTCTAAGCTGTCTTGAGTTTCTTCTTTTCAGTTCTTGTTCTCTTCTTTTTCTCTGCTGTGATTTTCCCTTTTTCCGCTTTGGATGTTGTTTTCTTTTCTGCTTTAGGTTCATCCATGGTGGTGTCATGCTCATCATCTCTCCTCTATTTTTCTTCTTCCAATTGAATGTTGTGTGCTTCTTCATGGATTTCCTTCTCAGGTTCCTCTTTCTACTCCTCTTCACTACCAGATGGACTAAGGTCATTAGCGAGAGTTTTGATGCAATCTTCTTTAGTCATGTTCCTAAAATATTCTAGGCTATAGGGATTGTGTATGTGTGGAGGGAATCCTCCACCAGTAATTTAACGAGCCCATGGTGAGCCAGCTAGTCTGGAACCCTTGCATTCAATTTTGTGCTACATTCTATCAAGGATTGGAGGAGAAAATATGGAAGACTGAGTTTTATAGATGCAGGCAGGTCCATGCCATATCTTAGTTCATGTAACAGTCTGAAATGATAACCATAAACAATGTTGTATCTCCCTTCACAAGAGATATACTTCATGATCTGATAGTTGACTTCACCCCATGGATAAGGTATAGTTGTCCTTCTGATCCCATTCTTATCCTCCACAAGATGTTTATCAGGCTGGAAAAAGGTTTTTTTAGCAACCTATCCTAGTGGTTTTTCTTCTTTGCTCCAAGGGAGCCCAAGTGGAAGACTTGTAATTCTGTTGATGAACTCTAGCGTAAGTTATATGATTAGACCCCTGAAACTGACTGTAGCATGAGCTTTTGAATGGGGTCTTCAATACAATAAAAATTGTTCTGTAACTTCCTCATCATACCCATGAAATTTCTCAAAGAAAGGCATCCAATTTTCCCTGGTAAAGAGGGCTACCACTTCTGGGTGTTCATGCAATTTGGTGGAATTGAAAGGCTCTTTTCTCATAAAACCCCCTATCATTATGTTCAGTGACTGCTGGAAATTCTCAGGTGAGGAGGAAGGTAGCAAATTTTCAAACCCGAAAACAGAGGAACAGCTGAGGTTTTTTTCTTTCTGGAACTAGAGAGGGTCTTTCGTGTTTCTTATTTTTAACAAAAACAAATTGTAACTTTCCTGCCCTTCAAACTTTATTCTCAACTTTAATTTACTTCTCGGGCTGTTTGAGGAAATCAATATCTTTTTTCTCTCTTTTTTTTTGAAACAAAGAGTAAGAGAGTGTTTTTCTTTTCACAAAGTAAGCAGACCACCTGATGCAAATTTACTGTTTTACGAGCTTAATTTCCTATGGTTCCATCACACCTTCATACATGAGAATATCACGAAGGAGAAAGAGACAAACTTTCAATGCAAAGAGTAAAATGGAGAGATTGTATATATTTCAAAGAAAACACAGGTAGACTTCTGTTCTCATTTTTTCTTTTCAACTCAATACGCTGCTTCAAATCCCACTACCTTTTGTAGATATATAATATGCAGAGTGGGTTTTCTGAGCCTACATTTTTTGAGCTCGAATTTGGCATAAAATCCCGAATTTTCCCTGTGTAGAGCTGCTCACTAGCATTTGTGTAGAAAGGCTCCTGTAAACTGTGTTTCTGCTCCTGTAGAGTGTGATAATGCTCTTGTAGAGCCCGATAAGCGGAAGGGTTTCGAAACTGATAGAGAGTGATTGTTTCAAGGTTCTGAAGGTGGTAGGTAAGTTGTTGTAGTTAAGAGCATGACGATGCAAATGAAACAAAGTTGATGAAGGCATTGAATATAGTGTACTTAAGCTTATGGCATGTTCTGCGGTGACAAGGTGAGGTGGCAAGGAAGGTACGTTATCTTCATCCGGACCGTTGGTCCCTACTCCAGTTCCATTATGATACTTCATGTTGCTTACCTGCAATCACGTCCATCATTCCCGTTATACGCTGCCACCACTACCTGTTTTGAGTTTTTCTTCCCAAGTTGACTGAACACACGTGCCGATTGCACCCATTGAACATTGTTTGAATTGGGCGAGGCTTGTTTGAACTGGACAAGGGTGGCCAGTTAGCTTGCCATCTATTTCATTTGATCATGACCATCTCAATGGTTCATGCAGTTTCTAAATCATATTCTTGCAACAGAGGAACAGGTTTAGTCACTTAACTGTTTGTCGCTACTGTGCTTTGCATGATTAGACTTTGGCACTCTGTTCATGGATTGTTGTTGCTGTTGGTGATCATCGCTTATGAAATAAGGACTTGGCTACCTCATGTTAGTGATCTTCTAATTAGGAATGGCACCTTGCACTTTGTATACACTTGTGGTTGCACTGACCCTGCCTTTGGAGCTTGTTTTTTTTAAGCAGATCAGCTGTTACAAGAATCCTGCAGGATTTCCTGTAAATGCTTCTCCCTCTAAAATTTCTGGCTGAGGTTTGAGCATGGACTAAAGAGATAGCTGAGAAAGATTTTGATGGAAAAGGAAAAAAGGTTGGTATGCACTAGGTAAGAAACAAGCTAAGGATGCTGCTATTTTATTCTTCATCAATTTTTTTTTTAAAACAAAAGAAACAAAATTTCTGTGTTTTCTGTGCAAGGAAGAAAGAAGTGAATGGAAATGCAGTGGTGCAAGTATGGAATGGAGAGTTGGGGGGATGAATGGTGGCAGGGAGGTCCACAGGTCCTTTGGACAAATTTCTAGCCCTCTTATTCTTTTCTGAACTTGATTTCGAGCTCTTTGTGGTTTCTATAGGAGCCTCTTGTAGAATGCACAAAGCTTCCTGTAGGATGCATAATTTCTAGAACAAGTGAGACCAGGGCCTAGGAAAACACAATGGAAATGGAGAAATGATCTATCATGGGTGTATTTAGCCTGGCCATGTACTTTTCTCTTTTGTGACCCTCTTGCAATCTACAATACATTCAAAAGAATTTAGTTTTCCATTTTTTTCTTCGGTTTTTTTTTTTTAGGAGATAGTTGGGGTGCCTACAGGAGGTTTTCACCCTCACTTCCTACCCTGGGCGCCTCTAGGACATTTTCACCTAGGGATATTTTATTATTTTTTCTTTTTTTTTCTTTTTTCTGTCTTTTTTTGTGTGCGTTTAGGGTGTGGGTGGAGTGGAGGCAGGGACCTGCTCCACTTCCAACACTGTTTTACTCATATTCTTAATGAATTCTTACTTATAGAGGGCCTTCCTGTAGATCTTCAACCGATGCTCATTGACGAGCATGGGGATGGCTTCTTCATCAATGGTCTGAATCAGAACTTAACCATTGTCGTTGCACCTTTCTACTGTGTATGGTCCCAACCATCTTGTCCTTAGTTTGCCCTTGAAATCTTTATACCTTGAATCATACAGCAGTGCCCAATCTCCTTCCTAGAATTGTTTTTCTTTGAGGTGTCTGTCATGCCATATTTTCCTTTGAAGTTGGACTACCTCTCAATGGAGAAGGGCCTGCAATCTCTATTCATCCAATCCATTTAGCTGAAGTAACCTTTCCTTTTGTGCATGGTTGAGATCTAGGTCCAGCTGAGCTGCCATCCTTAGTGTGTTATATTCAAATTCTATTGACAACAAGGCCTTCTTCCCATAGACTAGTTCATAGGGTGTGAACCCTATGGTGGTTTTCCAGGTGGTGTTATAGGCCCAGGTTGCCTCAACCAATCGATCTACCCAATCTTTTTTGTTGTTGCTCACTACCTTGGTCAAAATTCCTTCCAAAGCTTTGTTAGTGACTTCCACCTACCCATTTGCTTGCGGATGATAAGGGGTGGAAGTTTTGTGCTTAATTTTGTGATGTGTGAGCAGGTCTTCAATCAGATTGGAGGTGAACTGACTCCCTTTATGTGTGACTAATTCTTTTGGATAGCCAAACTTGTAGAAGATATTTTCTCTCAAAAAATCAACTACTTTTTCTTTTGTTGCTGTCTTGATCACCTTTGTTTCTGCCCATTTTGTCAGGTAATCAATGCACATAATGATGTAAGATTTCTATTTTGAAGGAGGGCTGACAGGACCCACAAAGTCTATGCCCCACTTCTCAAATGGCTCGAAAGTCACTTGAGGTTGCAGGGGCATCTCATACCTTGGAGTAGGTTCCCCACCCTTTGACATTAGTCGCATTGGTTGATATATCTCCTGAAATCTTGTTGAAGAGTGGGCCAATAGTAACCTGCTTGCAGAATTTTAAAGGCAGACCTCTTTGTTGCAAAATGGCCCCCACAGGGCCCATCATGACAGGTTAGGAGAATGTCAAAAACTTCCTCCTCCCTGACACATCACCTCAAAATCTGGTCTAGGCCAAGTTTGAAAAGGTTGCCCCCAATCCAGGTGAACGGGGCACTTTTCATCATGATCTTGCTCTTCTCTTTCGAGGAAAGGTGTGGCAGAAACTATGCTGAAACCAAGTAATTTGCTATATCAGCAAACCATGGAGAGAGTACTGAGATAGCAAATAGGTGTTCATCTAGCATTCGATCATCCACCATTCCTTCTTCACTTGCAGGGAGATCTAGTCTACACAAAAAATTAGCAACAACATTTTCCTTACCCGGCTTATCAACAATGGTTAAATCAAATTGCTGCAATAAAAATAACCATCTAATAATACGAGCATTTACATCTAGTTTGTTCATTAAATACCTAATTGCAGCATGATCAATGTGTACAAATGTTTGATAGTCGGTGATGTAGTGTTTGAACTTATTTAGGGAATGGACTACAACTAGGAGCTCCTTTTCAGTTACAGTGTAGTTTAATTCTTCCTTGGACAAGTCTTTACTTACAAAATATATGGCATAAGGTAGCTTCTCATCAATTTACCCTAAGGCTTCTCCTATCGCTTTATTCAAGGCATCTATATGAATGTGGAAAGGTAGGGCCCAGTTTGGACCTCTCAAAATTGGGGCAGTCACTAGTTTACTTTTCAAGGTATCCAGAGCCTCTTGATAGTTGTCAGTCCATATGAACTCAGCATCTTTCCCTAACAGACCAAACAATGGAGAGGCTAGCTTACTGAAATCCTTAATGAATCTTCTATAATACCTTGCTAAGCCTAGGAAACTCCAAACACCTTTGGATGATGGCAATTTTGTTGGGATCCACCTATAATCCTTGCTAAGAAATTGTATGACCTAGTACAGTCCCTTCAGTCATTAGGAATTTGCATTTTTCAGGACTGAGGGACAAGTTCATTTTAATGCACTTGTCTAAAACTTTTCCCAAGTTAGTCAAATCTTCCTAGAAGTTAGAACCATAAGGGGTAAAGTCATCCATATAGATTTCCACTGAATCATGAACCAGTTCAGCAAATATACTCAGTACTGCTCTCTGGAAAGTGGCGGGAGCATTGCACAACCCAAAAGGAAGGACCCGTTATGTGAAAGTACCCTAAAGACAAGTGAAAGTGGTCTTATCTTGGTCTTTCGGGCTGATTTGGATCTGGTTGTACCTACTAAACCCATCTAGGAAGGAGAATAACTTCTTTCCTACTAGGCCATCTAACACTTGATCTATGAAAGGCAAAGGAAAATGGTCCTTCTTGGTGGCCTTCTTTAGTTCTCAATAATCGACACAGATTCTCCAATTCCCATTTTTCTTTGGCACTAGCACCAAAGGAGACACCCATTCGCTGTCAGAGATGGGGTAGATGAATCCTGCATCTAGTAAATTTTGCAGTTCTTATTTGACAATGTCCTTAAGGGTTGGATTCGTCCTCCTTTGAGGCTACCTGACTGGTTTGCAATCTTCCTTAATGTAAATGTGATGAGTACAGATTGAAGGGTGGACTCCCTTCATCTCCTCATAGCTCCAAGCAAAAGCATCTGAGTGGTTTCTTAATAAGCTACATAGTTCTTTCTCCTGAGAGGTGGATAGGGATGAGTTGATCTTCAAGGTTCTTTCTGGGTCAAATTCCACATTCTTAACTTGGAGAGAGGTCGGATCAGCCACACAGAGATCAACTAAAGGTTTGGCTTGGGTTTCTTCCACCAACTCTTCTAATGGCAACACACTGGGGGGTGGATTCTGAATCAAGTCTTCAATAAGATCATCCTCAGTTTGTGGGCTCCCCATGGTAGCTTCTACTGCACATAGTGGTGTGGAATAGACTTCATCCTCATCCTCCTCCTCCAACTAGAGAGGTAAATCATGTTCTAACAAAGGTTGGGTAGGAGGATATAGGACTAGTTGCTTGGACATATGTCCATTCTTGATTGTCATGTTCCCAGCTCGACAACTAATGTAGGCATCTGCAGTAGCCAACCAAGGTCTTCCCAAGATGAGAGGATACCCAATGAGCTTTGCCTTTAATTGGAGAACCAAGAAATCAGTAGGGTACTCCCAAGAATCGATGGAGACCATTACATCTTCCACAATTCCTTAAGGGGTCACGGTGGAGCTGTCCGCTAACTACAGTACTGGTGTGGTCTTTCTCAGGGAGCCCTGAAGGTTGAGCTTGAGCATAGTTTCCCTGGTCGTCACATTAATGGAAGCCCCTAGATCAATTAGGGTATGGGGGATTATGGTGCCATTGATGTGGACATCGACTATAGGACTTCCAGGGTCTAGATATTTCAGACAGATCACCTGCCCCAACATGAGGTTGGATAGTTGTCCTATGACATTGATAGTTGGAGCTTCTCTCTTGAGCTTGCCTGGGTGCCTGAAGCACTTCTACTTGATCATATTGTTGTATATAGGCACATCCTCTATGGCTTGGAGAAGTGGTATCTTTACAAATAGATGTTTTCATTCTCCCAGAAGTTCAGTTTCTTCTGGGGTCGGTTGTGTGGTTCCAGTTAATATCTCAGGAAAGGGTGGAATGGCCTTTGGTCCACTTTCCTGTTTTTCCTTGTCCTCCTTAGAGGGAGGTTGGTTATCTGGAAGAACCTTCCCAAATCGTAGGTTAATCTCCTGAATCTCCACAACTTAGGTCAGGCATAAGTTTTCTCCACTATATACCTGTTGGGCTTGTCCGTTATTGGGTTTCGGGTTTGATTGAGCAGGTATTTGAGGTTTCCCTTGGTGGAGTAGGAGGCAATGGTTGTGGTTGAGCAGGTGGTGGAGGCAAAAGAGCGGGAGGAGAGTTGTATTGGGGCCTCCACCCCAGATGAGGTGCATTCCACTGAGGCTGTGGCTGACCATAAGAGTGAAACGAATGAGCAACTGGTTGAGCATGGTATTGAAATGGATATGACCAAGGAGGGGGTGTGGACCAGGAAGGATGAGTAGGGGGACCCCAAGAAGGCATGGAAGTGGCTTGATTGGGGTTGTAATAGGTCTGGGATGTCCCTTGCATTCCTTGTTGGTAAGGTCTGGGCCCATGTGGCCTCTTTTGATTCATGAAATAGAGTGGTTCAGTGACTCCTTGGCTCCCTGATATGTAGCTTCAAGTCCGGGAAAGGAAGGCACTGATTCATAGAATTTTCATCTTCACAGACTGAACACACTTCTATAGAGTTCAATGTACATTCATTCCTAGGGTGCCCTCTAGTGCACCTAGGACAAAAGATGGCCAAAGCCCTCTCATCTTCCTCTTGTTTCCTTTTGATATGCAAGGTATCCATTTGCATGGCAAGAGTCTGCCTCATCTCGCTCTTGAAATATTCCAGTCGATTCTCAAATTCACTTCTAAGAGATGAACTGGATGAGGATGTACTAGCTAAAGGTTGACTTCCCCTACCTCTCTTTCTAGCTGACCTAGAATGGTTTCTAAACACGCCCTTTATGTCATCATAAGGTAGTTGGTAGATGTCTCCCCTAGCTAGAAAATGGAGGGTATCTAGAAGGTCTTTAAGGACTCCTTTAAGCAGGACCAACTTCAGAGGTATGGGGTCAAGTGTACACCTGGCCCTTTTATAACTGAGCTGAAACCTCTCTTCATAGTCTTCTAAGGATTCATCACTTCCCATGGTCATTCGGAAGATTTCTTCCTTGGTATCCTTTGATCTATAGTAGTCCCAGTATTTTTTGTTAAAGGCTTGTTACATCTGAGCCCAAGTTGTGATGCTGTTTCCAAGTAACCTCATGAACCAGCACAATGCTACATCCTTGAGGGTAGAAGGAAACAGTTTCAACTTCTGCTCATCTTTTGCATAGTCATAGGTTCGACAGAGAATAGCAAATTCAAACAAGAAGGTATCAAGATCTTCAGTAGTCAATCCATGGAAGTGGGGTAAGGCTAAAGGACTTATGTTTTTCATTTTAGTGTCCCCATTGGTCTCTCGAATAGGAAAGGTACCCTCTATTCTTTCACTATTTCCTCTAACGTTTCTGTTTTCAGCCATGGTCTCAGGAGGAATGGTTCCCTGCTCTTCTTCTGCTATAGGATCTTCGTATATCTCTGGTGGTTCGCCTATAGGTTCTTCTGGATCACTACCACCAAAGAAGAGAGAAGGGCAACTTAGTGATGTAGTGAAGGTGTTGGGTAGGAATTTTCCTCAATTGTCTCTGTTCCTACAAGGCATGAAAGGAAATCTCTTTTTGGGTGATTTTTGTTTTTTCTACTTGTACCTACAAAACTGAAATGGACTGAACAACAAATTGCAACTAACTGAAATGAATCTTGCTGAAATGAAATTGCAGAATTGAAATGGAACCAAGGAAATGACTAATCTACTTTGTTGGAATGGAAATTGTAGAATTGAAATGAAATAAGGAAATCACTAATCTACTCTTGCTCAAATGGAAATTTCAGAATTGACAAGAAAGTAGGAAATGCCTAATCTATGCTTGCTGAAATGAAATTGCAGAATTGAAATTATAGAATTGAAATGAAAGTAGGAAATGCCCAATCTACACTTGCTGAAATGAAATTACAGAATTGAAATGAAACAACTACTCTACTTTTGTTGAAATAAACTACTTAGGAAAATAAAAGAAAAGCAGTAATCACAAAATACTCTGACGCTTCCCCAGCAACGGCACCAAAAAGTGGTGAGCACCAGTATTGTAGAAAAAATGCTGCAACTCTTGGGGCTTCCTACTTTAATTTTATCAACCCAGTAGTTTGTAACAAACTTGGAAGCGACAGTGTTGTATGCACAAGTACTAGCTCTTACTGCAGGCTGTTACTTGATCAGCTGACGCAAGTTCACTAGAAGCTTAAGCCAACTTCTATGAGTTCTCAGAAGAAGCTTTGACTGTGAAGAATGAAAAATAACTCTACAGGGGCTACTCTATTTGCAGAAAGAGAAGGAGAACTGAAATGTAACACAAACCCTAGCAAACCCAAGCAAACCGTAATTTACCTTTTAACCCTACTTTTGCAAGAAAATAGATGAGAACAAAAGAAATGAGTGTCATTGACTACTAAAAAGGTAAATTGCATTTATTCAAGCTACTTCTGAAAATAAACGAGAAGAAAACATCTTTTTGTGCTTTCGAGTGTTTTTATGTGAAATTATTATGCTTATGATTTATCTGGTTGTGATTGTGCAGAGGTTTGGTGATAAAGGAAGATGGAGTTGATTGTTGCAGAAGTGGAGGAAGGTGTGGAGAGGTCCTAAGAAGCCCCTAGTACCCTTCTAAAGACTTTCATAGTGATTGGACTTTGAAAAATCACTCACAGGAAATTCTAGAGGAGGTTGCAGGGGATCTATAGGAGGATCTACAGGAGGAGGCTGAGAGCTATTTTTGGAGTTTTAAAGGTGGAAAAATGATGGGAAAGTGTTACTAGAGGCTAGATGAAGGTGTTGAGGTTCCTGGAGCATTTCAAGCAAGATTAAGAATGAACGTGATGGTTGGATTTGTTCAAATAGCAAGAACACAACTTTATGCAGAAATTAGGGCAGATTGTCGACATGTTGCGAATGAGTTGGGAAATATATGCGAAGTGGGCTGGTGCTAGCTGTTCTATGGATTTATGGTGAGCTAAGATGTCCTGCAAGAGATCTTCACATTTACTTATCAAAACTGACCAAAGAAAGAACTAACTATACCATGAAAAGAAAATTTTGTCTAGCTTGACCTAATTTTTGAACTACAAATAGAAAATGTTGAACAGTAACTGATGAACAGAAAGGCATACAGAGATATTTATGGGAAAATAATAGGAAATTATCTAAGCAACTTAATCTGAACCAATATCAACTTTTTCAAACCGAGTTATCACACTAGCAGTTGCATGGAAGAGAAAAAACTATGTTTTTGGTGGCAGCAATAGTGCCTTGACCTCAAATCATAGTCCCAAGAAGGGGTAAAGGAGATCAAGGCTTGTTGTTGGCCTTTTTGAATCTTATTTTGTCACTATAGTAACCTACTTAAGCGACTCGAAACAAAAACAACTATCTAACTATCAAAAGCAACCTAATCTAACAAAGTAAAATGAATCTATGCAACAGAAATTAAGTCATGAATTAAAGAAAAAACATATAAGTACACAGTACAATGTGCTGTGAAGCTTGGGTTGGGCCCTAACACAAGAGCTTCAACCCTCTAAAAGAGATAAGTGCTAGCTCAAAAACTGTTTCATCTTCATTATCAAAAATAACAGTTACATTACATAAACTGTTCTCAAAAAGGAACTCGAAAAATAGTTGAACACAATGTTGCACAAAAGTGCAAAGATCTACTAATAACTGGCTAACCTAATGAGGCTCCAAGCCTCCTTATTTATACAAATGGAGTCCTCCAATAGTCCTCCTAAAATCAAGGAACTCGGCTTCCTAGAACTGGAGATAAACAACAATCCTACTTTACTTTCTCAACTGCCCCTTGGAATCATCAATGTGGACCTTTGTGCTCTGAGTTGCTGATGGAGGATTCGAGGAAAGGGGTCATAAATGAAGGAGACATCCCCCCTACATGTCCTCTTCCCTATTTTCCTCGAGTTTTGGCTGCCATTTGCTCATAAATCCCTTGATTTTATCCAAAATTTACGAAAAAAATATGCATGAGGCACATATTAGACTACATGGCAAAATGACTAACCCAATTCACTCTATTAGCACAAATATATTCAAAAACATGCAATAAACTAATGAAAATGGTGGATTAAGCTGAAATAAGAGGCAGAATGAGCCCATATAATTAACCATTTCTGGGGCTCATCAAAGTGTCCAAGGGAACTTTAGTGATCATGAAGATTACAAAGACAAAGAACATTTACAAGCTCATGGGAAGTACTTAGTTCAGTGAAGCAATAGTGGCATCTGAGGAGGAAGTTGAATCCACTCATTTATTGCATCAACGACTAGGTAATATGAGCAAGAAGGGACTTCAAGTATTGATTGACCACAAGTTAGTTTCAAATTTGAAATTTCTAAATTTAAGTTTCTACAAAAATAATTTTTTTGGGAAACAGTGAAGAAACAAATTTAAAGCAAGCAGTCATAACAGTAAAGGTGTTCATGAATATATTTATTTTGATGTCTAGGGAGCATCCCATACTATTTATTTAGAGGATCATTGTATTTTATGTCATTTATATATGAATTTTCTAGAAAGGTATGTGTCTATGTATTAAAAGGAAAAGTTGATGTGCTTGAAACTTTTAAACAATTTAGAACTATGGTAGAGAAGAAATCTGGTAGAATAATCAAATCTCTAAGAATAGATAATGGAGGCAACTTTACTTATTTAGAATTTGAATAATATTATGACAAAGTTGGGATCATAAGACACAAAACCATAGTTAATACTCCTTAACAAAATGGTGTGGTGGAACGCATGAACAAGACTCTTCTAGAAAGAACAAGGAGCATGCTAAGCAATGTTGGTTTGTAGCAAGGGTTGCAGGTAGAAGTAGTTAGTACTAATTGTTATATAGTGAATCAATCACGATTTGTAGCAATAAACTACAAAATTCCTGAAGAGGTATGGACAGGTCATCCATGTGACTATTCAAATTTAATGATTTTTGGTTATGATGTGTATGCTCTTATTCCTAAGGATCAACATTCTAAATTAGACCCTAAATTGAATAAATATGTCTTTGTTGGTTATGAGGATGTTGTTAAGGGATATAGGTTGTGGGATCCTATTACCTGCAAAATCATCATTAGCAAAGAGGTGATATTTGATGAATCTTATGTTACTAAATCAGATCATGCAAAAGATGTTGTGAAATAGGAATACACGCAAAATCAACAAATTCAATTTGAGATAGAATTTTCTACAAACACATGGAAGAAAGAAGAAACTTTTGGAGATAAAGAAGTTTTAGATCCTAAAGACACTTAGGAAAGTGTAGAAGTTCCAAAACCTACACTTACAATATCTACACAGGAGATAAAAGCTTTGAAAAGGTATACTGAATTTTCATATATTCCTTTGGTTAGTGATGTTGATGATTGTTCTTATTATCAAGAAGCAGTAAATGATATCAATGGTGACAAATGGAAAGAAACGATGGAAAAGAAAATGTATGTCTTGGAGAAAAACAATATGTGAGACCTAGTAGAACTCCAAAGATATCATAAGGTTGTTGAATGCAAATGGGTCTTAAAAATGAAAAGAGCCATTGACAGTAATATTGAAAGGTATAAGGCTAGACTAGTTGCAAAAGGTTACTAATAGATGGAAGTTATAGATTTCCATGAAATTTTTTCACTAGTTGTTAAATTTGTTTATGTTCACATTCTCTTAGAATTAGTTGCTTTTCTTGACTTGGAGTTAGAACAATTAGACGTTAACATAAAATTCTTGCATGGAGATTTGGATGAGGAGATTTATATGGATCAGATAGAATGTTTTGTGAAACACCTCAATGGAAGATTAGTTTGCAAGCTCAAGAAATCATTGTAAGAATTTTGTTGCCTTCATGATGAGCCAAACTATACTAGAAGTGAGTATGATCATTGTGTGTACTTTAAAAGTTTGAATGACATGTCCATTATCTTATTGTTATATGTTGACAATATGCTCATTACAAGTAAGGGAATGGAAGAAATAAACATATTGAAGGCTAAGATGGCTAGGACATTTGATATGAAGGATCTAGGAGCTACAAAATAAATCTTAGTCAGTGAAATACATAAAGACAATAAAAATGGTAAGCTCAGGTTTTAAAAATAGTATTATGTAGAGAAAATATTTGAGAAGTTCAGGATGAACAATGTGAAACCAGTTAATATCCTTTTGGATTCCCATTTTAAGCTTTCTTTTGGCTTATGTCCTAGTAATGAAGAAGAAAAGGAGTGTATTTTTCATGTACCATATGTTAGTGCAATATGAAGTATGGTGTATGTAATGGTTTGTACTAGATCTTATGCAATAAGTGTTGCTAGCAAATTCATGGAAAATATAGGAAAAGAGCATTGGGCTACAGTGAAATGGTCGTTTTGATATCTTAGAGGAACCAACGATTATTGTATCACCTTTAATGGTTGTAAATATTATGTCTGTGGATATGTTTACTCAGATTATGCAGGTGATTTGGACAAGAGGAGTTCCACTTCAGGATATGTCTTTACTCTTGGATGGAAATCCATTAGTTGGATGCCAAAGCTTCAAGAAATTGTTTCTTTATCCACCACAAAGGAAAAATACATTACCATCTCACATGCTTGTAAAGACTGATTTGGTTTAAGGGGCTTCTAGGTGAACTTAGCATAAAGTAAAATAGCATAATTGTATTTTGTAATAGTCAAAGTATGCTACATTTGGCTACAAATCTCGTTTACCATAGAAAGACCAAATATATTGATATAAAGTACCATTTTGTAAGACAGGTTATCAATGGAGATAAAGTAGATATTAGAAAGTTCCACACTCGAGAAAATTATGCAGACATATTTACAAAACCAGTGTTGATAGAGAAGGTGTGATGGTGTCTCAATTCTCTTGGTTTGTAGAAAAGGTGATAGGACTTTATCAAGGCATTAGGAAAATTACTATCAAGGTGGAGATTGTTAAAATATGAAAATAATTAGTAAATGTAAATTTTGTGTTTACTCAAGTAAATGTTGTTGCGGTTATTCAATTTTATTAATGAAAATATAGTTACCAAAACTATTGTAACAAGACCTACTTTGTTAGGTCCCTATAATACTAGTAATTCCCGCATTACTAATGTAATTGTAGCCCTTATGGTTATTTTTGTGCCCCTATTGTCCCCATATTGTTATTATTGTGCCCCATAGAAGCCCACTATTGTTATTGTTTTGCCCTTATATTATTATTGTTATGTCAGCTTTGATTATATTATGGCCCATGAGACTCCTATATATAGAAAGGAGGTTTTTTTCATTTGCATCATTGAAGAATTATTCATTTGTGTAATGTAAAGGAGGTTTCCCCCTCGAATAGGCTTATTTCTAAGGCATTGATCTTTCTTTTCTATCTTTTTGTGAGCTAGTTTCATAACAATTGGTATGAGAAGTTTGGATTCTAGGGTTTCACTACTCCAAACAGATCATCATGGCATTTTCTCTATAACTTTTTTTTGTGACGTATTAGAAGCTATAAAAAAAACCCATTTGTACCAAAATTGTTCTGAACCTCGGGTCTGAATTTCAGATATTGTCTCACTATATTTTCGGAGATATGATGTGAGGAAGTTAGGGTTTTTGCAAACTCCCAAATTACATTCGAAACATATAACCTTGTACTTTAGGTAAGAAGTTACAGAAAGAGAATGGACTTTAATTTTCTGTGTATTGTTTTAGATTCGAAGATCAAAACAGTGACACATGGCACATTATACAAGTTCGCTCTACTAAAAAATTATTTAATCAGGTCATCTTCGAAGATTGGGAATAACTCTTTCTTGGAGAATCCAATTTTGATCAGACTAGTGGCATTGGAAATAAGACTCAGAGGGATACCATAGGAAGTAATTTCAAACCTTGGAGATCTGCAATTACAAAGATACAACATATTCAATATCGAGCTTCTACAAAGCGAAAAGAGGTGTGTAGTCTTTTTTAAATTTTGCATAAGTTTGGGTTGAAAAATTAGTTCAAAATTCAAAGGGCATAGTGAAACACAATTATCATTAATTGATGCCCCAAAGAAAGAAAATGGAAACACATAGTAAGAAACATGAAATCTCTAGCATGACTCATTAAGATGAGGAAGAAATGAAACCTGATATATCAAATTTGTGAGACCAAGTGCAACAAATTTCACTCTCACAAAAGGTAATAGAAGCTAAGATTGATGGTTTAAAGAAAGGCATGGAAGCTAAGATGAATGGTGTACAAGTTAATATGGATGGCGTGGAAGCTAATATGGATGACGTGGAAGATAAGATGAATGGCATGGATGCTAAAATGGATGGTATAGAAGAAAAAATGAAAGGAAACATGGAAGATTTGAGGATAGATTTGACTAAGTTGCTACAACAAATGCTTACTAATGGTGAAAGGGTAGTAAAGGAAACTCATGATGAGAGAAAAAGAAATGTTAATCATGATTTCATAGACTCTAACATTATATTGAAGACCCACCATGTTCCAAAGATCAATATGAGGAAGTTTGATGGCAAGGATCCCATAACATGGATACTACAAATGGAGCAATATTTCGATCTCCATAATGTGAAAAACACACAAAAGGTGTGCATTTCAACTTTATTTTTGGAACCAAATCAGTTTGTATGGTATCGACGACTTTTCTCTCATAAACAAATTGTCACTTTGGCAATTTTTAGTGAAGAAATGATAGCACATTTTTAGGATACAAAAAGTAACACTTTTTTTAGCCAATTGATAAACCTCAAACAAAAGGGTTCAATGATGGAGCACATTGAGGACTTCCAAAAATTGAATATAAGGGTAAAATATATTCAAGAGCAGCATAGGATTGATGTGTTCATAGAGAATTTAAAGGATAACATCCAACATGAGGTTCGCCTTTGGGAACCTGACTCATTGGAGAAGGCATTCAGGTTGGCAAGAAAAATGGAAGGAAAATTAATGGCAACAAGGAAGCCTACCACTCACAACTATAAGGATGGAAGTGGTGTTTCTCCTAGCCTTCCACAACCTACAAGGTTGACACCCCAACAATTGGAAGAAAAAAGCACAAAAGTGCTTTGTTACAGTTGTGATAACAAATACACTAAAGGTCATAAGTGTGCTGAGAAGAAATTATTTTACAAATATTGTGAAGAGGAAGAAGAAAGGGAACAACAAACATCAAAAGAAGAGGATATACACTAGGAACAAACCCTAGAGAAAGAAGAAATGAATCTGACCATACCTTGTAATGCATTGGTTGGAATTACCACTCCTCAAAATATCAAGATAGAAGGACATATCAAGAAGAAAAAGGTAATAGTGTCGATTGATTCAAGGAGTACCCATAATTTTATTCATTTTAAGATAGCCAAGGAATTGAATTGCTTCCTATATCTAGCACCAAAGTTTCAAGTGATGGTTGCAAGTGGAGGAACCATAAATTGCTCTCGAAAGTGCCATAATATCAAACTATCCATGGGAGAATATGTTTTGAATAGCCCAATACTTTACATTCCAATGGGTGGTGTTGATGTTGTACTAGGAGTCCAATGGCTACAATCCTTGGGTATAATAGATTTTAATTTTCAAGAACTTTTCATGAAATTTTCTTCAAAAGGAAAGGAAGTTGAATTAAGAGGCATTGTAAGGAAACTGGGAAAGATAATCAGCTCTAATGGAATGACAAAGCTTCTAAAGAAAGAACAATGAGACGTAATTTCACAATTATGTTCGCTAGAGTTTACCACATTGAAATCATATATTTCTCCAGCTCTCCAAAAAGCATTGGACAATCATTCCAAGGTTTTTGAGACTCCCAAATGTCTCCCACCTATTCGTGATCATGATCATGCTATTCATTTGATTCCAGGAAGTGTGCCTCCAAACATCAGGCCTTATAGATATCCCTATGCCCAAAAGAGTGAAATTGAATGTATTGTTGCAGAAATGTTAGAGGCTAGTATAATTCAACCTAGTAAAAGTTCTTTCTATGCTCCAGTAGTATTGGTGCACAAGAAGGATGGATCATGGCACATGTGTTTGGATTATAAAGAGATCAACAAGCTCAATATTAAAGATAAATTTCCCATTCCTATCATTGATGAACTATTGGATGAATTTCATGGATCAATTTACTTCACCAAGTAGGATCTTCATTCAGGATATCATCAAATCTGAATGAAGACTGAAGACATTCTGAAAACAACAATTAGAACTCATCAGGGTCATTATGAGTTTTTGGTCATGCCTTTTTGCCTTACTAATGTACCTTCTACATTTCAAGGTTTGATAAATTCCATTTTCAAACCCTTCCTTAGAAAATTTGTGTTAGTATTTTTTGATGAATATACTAATCTTAGCAGGTCTTGGAACGATCATGTTCAACATGTCAATAGGGTGCTCAAACTATTAGAGGAGAAACAATTATATGAAAAAATCTCTAAATATTTCTTTGGAGTATAAGAGGTGGAATATCTGGGTCATATTGTATCACATGAAGGTGTTAAGGTAGACCCTAGCAAAATTAAATCCATTAAGGAATAGAAAATCCCCACATCCATAAAGCATCTACGAGGATTTCTCGGGTTGACAGGGTATTATC
>APFE030223013.1:97091-112091 GCA_000404065.3 Pinus taeda
TGTGAGAGCCTTTGTGAAGATGCCTGCAACTTGATCATCTGTTGAACAATATTGCACTTCAAGAACATGGTCATGAATGAGCTTTCTGATGAAGTGCATGTGTAGTTCAATGTGTTTGCTGCGCTGATGCTGAACTGGATCTTTGCAAAGCTGAATGGCACTTTGATTATCACACCAAAGTGTAGTCGGATGCTGCTGCTGAAAACCAAACTCTAATAGGATCTGACGAAGCCACAAGGCTTCCTTACTAGCCTCTATGGCACCACGATACTCTGCTTCTGCTTAAGAAAGAGAAATGGCAGCTTGTTTCTTGCAAGCCCATGTAATAGGTCCTGAACCAACAGTGAACACATAACCAGCAGTAGACTTCCGATCATCAGGGTCAGTGGGTAGATCCCTTCAGGTTGATCTGCCTGGATTATTACCCGTGAATATAATAGCCACTCCGTGTCCGTGAACCATAGTTGAAGAAAAATAGACCAATTCAAGATCCCCTTTATATGAAAATTCTTAAAAGGAAATTGTAGTATTAGTAATATAGAAGTTTACTAACAAGTATAGAAAAATACTTTTCTTGAATGAGATATAAATCAGTCAACTTTGGCTCACCAAACAATGGAGCCTGTGTGTCTTTTAATCAAAATGTACTTTCATGTAATGGACAATTTAATGAACAGCTGATATTCATATAATAAACAATCCTAGGATTAACCTATACTCATATAACATACACCATATTTACATTCATATAACTTGATATATAATATTTAGGAATGTGAGTCATTCTATGAATAAAAATAAAATAAAAAATTTAGATTGGCTAGCCATAAAACATAAATTAATGATTCATTACATAGTTATACATATTTTAATTCATTCATAGATCTGTATGTTTTAACCCTCTACAGAATTACTTGCAAATGAATTATTAAAACATAAAAAATATACAATGGTGAGAACATAAAACAAATATACACAAAAAAATTTCCCCTAAATCCCAAAACCAAAACTACCACATTGATTTTTCATTATATTCATTTCAATATTACAATACATATATATATGTTGAAGCATTCATAAACCCCAATCCATTAATCATGGATTAGAACATAACCATAATTCCCCTAACCGCATCTACAAAATACCATGGGTAGAAAACCATCATGCCCAAAACCTTGTGTGAAACCCATGCACAAAACCGTGGGTAGGTCTGCCCAACATATTTGGGTCTTCCCCCCATCCTTGGGTTCGCCCAAGTATCATTGGGTCCGTATAAGAAAAAGAATTCTCGGGGCACTACCCTGAACCCCGTGCAGGGGGTTACAGCCCCCCTACAAAACCCCCAACAAGGGGGGTTGTCGCCCCTTATGATCCCCCGCTGCAACCGACGCAATGTACAGTGTGTCCAGCTAGTCATGGAAAGAATATAACACACACCCCAACTATATCCAATTTTCAAGTTAGTAATTCTATATTAACTATAAGGTGTGCATAAATTTAAAATCGATAATAAGATTTAGATAAATCTAAAAAGTGTTATGATTATGAATAATACATGAAATTGTAATCCATGTTAGTAAATCTTAAATATGTTTGGGCCCTTTTGACAACTTTATAACCATTGTAATTTGGTATATTGTACAATATAATTGATATATTGTACGATATAAATGTTAGAATTCTTAAAACTCATTGGTAACCTGTATTTGTGTATATAGATTCATAACCTTTATTTACACACCAATTTCAACATCAAGTTTGTTGAAATTGGTATAATCCTTCTTACAATGCATCAATGCATTAATCTAAGTGTCAAATTATTAAGTTCCTTCTTTTACATGCAATAATTTCAATTTAACGTTATTATGTCCATTTTTATGTTACATTGTTTTCAAAATATAATTACTAAATTATTTTTTGAAATGCATTGATTTAAGTAATGAGTGATAATGTTTGTATTGGTGATGCATTGAAATTTGGTGTTTCCTTATGTGATATAGGATATATATGTCGACTAAAATATTGAAGAAATTATAATGGTGTATATTTTCATAATGAAAAATTGAAAAGCAAAAACGGATAATATAGAAACATTGTAAAAGAGAAAAAAAACAGAATGAATCACTTGAATAAAAAATAGAAGGATTAAGAAAATAAAATTAGAAGTGACATATTTCTCAAAGAAATAACTAAATATATATCTAATAATAATAATAAAAATAATAAATAAATTATTATTATTATTATTATATAAAATAATAATTATATATATATATATATATATATATATATATAAATTTTAAAGAAAACAATGGAATAATATTTTTAACCATGGTCATTTAAGTCCATTTTACTATAGATATTTGTTTTTTAAATAAGTTTTGTTACAATATCATGGATCAATACCATGATTTATCAATATCGTACCCTAGAAAACCATAACTTACACCATATGACATTTTCTTTAATTAATCAATTTAATTAAAAGGGGAAAAAACATAATTACTTTGGAGATGAATCTCAACTTTAGATTTGTATATATTATAATTTATGAATATTGTAGAATATTTCTGATGAAAAGTGATTTTAGGGTAAGGCTAAAATCCCTTTCATATCAATATTCGATCTTGAGGCCTGTGGGCTATGGCCCACGAACCCTATCAGAAGCATTTATTTAGGCCTTAGTCTTTAAACTGGACCACAACGCTTTATCGAGTTTTCCTTTAAAAATCCAGGACTATTCGTTTAATCGAAATACACAAGAAACATGGGAAAAACTCCGTCAGAACACAAAGCCAGACTTCAAATATTATAAGCCCACTTTTATAAAATCGTCGGGTCCGCACCTCTAGTCGTTGCACAACACTACTCCGATATTTGATTAGCACTATATCGACGATGTCGCATATCAACCCTTCGTTATTCCACTGCCGCCAGCCCTTTACCTCCTTCGAAATGCGATCACCAATCATTTCAATCTCCGCCGTCCACTTCTTTAACCAATGCAATGATTATCAACTTTTCCCGCTCAATCAAGCTTGCATGACTAACCTCAACCGTTGATCTCCTCTCGCAAGATCCAGTGGTTCACGGTAGGTTTCGGATAGACAAAACACACGAGGGTTAACCGCTTGATAAAGTGGTTTCCCCTCTCCTCTGCTACTACATGTCCTCTGATTAGTGGAATCAGAGCCAAATGCTTCGAAACCACTTATGGTTTTGAGCCCACCTAAAATCCACTTGTATTGTTCCGAAAGTACTTTCCCCGCACTAGCACTCCCACAATTTAACTACACGATAACCGTCGATCTATGAGATCTGACAATTCTCATGAATCCTTCATTCGTCTGTCATTTAATGGATTTATGCTAAAACTCCAGGTTCTCTACCATTCTATGTCTTTACACTATTAAACATTTTCGACACCTATACAACAATTCATTACGAAATCTTTAGATCGTCATCGATCCTTGAGTGATCAATGGTCAATCAATAATCCGACAACATAACATTAACTCTATTTAGGAATATACACACAGGCACATAAAATCAACACTAAACACACTCTTTTCTATATTATACAAAATAGTGACAATCTAAGGTATTTCAGCCTTAGGCACAAGTTCTCCCCTCGGTTACATTTTGGTCACTCTCTCCCTATTCATTGAACACACAGGCTCATATATATATAAGGAAACATTAGATCGGAACACTAGAAGGATCCGACCAATCCTCTCTATGAAACACTCAACAACTCCCTAATCTCTCTACATGCATACATATGTGGCAGATTACATTTAGTAAGTCTCCTCGAGACTTTTATCCACTCCATTGAATTAGCTCTATTTGAATAGAATTGTCCCCTGTTTTGCTCGATGGTCCACATCTCCTCCTTCTCCACTTTGGATTCCTTATTTGATTAAGGGGGGATCAGATGCTCCTGCATCAATTTCATAAAAGTTAAATCCCTACAATCCACAATTATTGATAATTAAATTAAAATTCTGGAAATATTATTTCAAAATAAACACAACTATACAAGGAAAAAAGAACTAAACTTAACAATAATTTTATAATAATTATTTTGTTAGTATTAATATTTATAGTAAATATAGTCAAAGGAACTTAGCTCAAGGGGGATGGTTCATGATTTGTGTCCCAAATAGTGTGTGTTCTTGTCTCTTAAGACATATTGGCCCTTGTAACATTTAAGAAATATTGGTTCTACCAAGTGGAATAGTGGCATGAACTCATTATTGTTTAAAAAGTACATTTACAAATAAAAATGTAACTATTTTAAAAATTCTTATGAAAACTAAAATGCATAAATCCCAAATAAAAAGAAAGAAAATAAAACTTATGTATTTAATATTTTATGATAGTTTATTATTAATGTAGTGTATAGATATTTATATGAAAAAAATATATAATTTATCCATTATTATAATAAAATTTAATATGAATGATAAATACTTAATAGATATTAGTATTAGTAAATATGTAATTTTTGTTTAGTTGATATATATATATATATATAAAACTTATAAATGAAGAAATATAAGTTAAATGTTAATCAATCAATAATATAAAAAAAATATAATGTTATTATATATGTTTTTAACATAATAAAAATACTCTAAATTTATATAAAAAAAATATAATATTATTATATGTCTTTTATCTAATAAAAATATCTAAAAAATATGGATTTCAAATAATATATTAAATTAATAATATAACATATAATGTTGATTCACTTGATAATATAGTATAAGTTTAAAATGAGAAGGATGTCACTCATAATATTCCATTTATTTAAAAAAAATTATCATTTTAAAGTATGAGAAATTTTAGTAATGTATTTATTTATATATGAAAATTTTATAATTTATAGTTATTAATGTTTATATTTATATAAAAGAAGATTGTATGGATATAAAATAAATATTTATATGTTGTGTGTTATTATAAAAAGATTTACTATAGATCTTTAGAATTAATTTTTAAATTTTGAAAGACATAGGTGAGATTTTGATAACTTATTTCTATATAGGTCAAAGTTCATTTAGTATAATTTCTCTAGGTGTTCCCACAAATTCAACAATTACTTCAACATGCCCCATGACTATATGTTAGGCTTTCATGAGAATTGAACATTTCCCAATGATAAAAACTCCCCACTTGCCACCATTAAACCCAAAAGCTTTGGACCTAAAAAGATATAAGCTATTATTACATAGATGAATATGAACATATATATTTATGTGAAAGGGATATACTGGAATTTTATTAACTCATAAAAAAAAATATATGTGAATTGACATAGTTTGGATTTACACGAGAAGATAAATTAGGTTTACATGAGAAATATATGATTTAGGAGAAATTCTCTTCATCCTCACTCCTTTCTGTCTTATTTTTTATTAAAATGAAGGATAAATCTTTAATACAAAAGGATTGAGGTTTCTACCTTTAAGAGATGAAATAATTCATACTTCAAATACATGAAAATTAATTAGTTTATTTTGATTAGTAAAATAAAATTAAACATGCCAATTGGGATTATCTCGAAAATTGAGTAAAATTGAGATTATCTCTAATAATTGAGCAAAATAATTGTTATACTAGAGTGAAAAATATTACATTAATAACTTGGAATATACATATGAATTCACTAAAATGAATCATGATACTAGCAATAAGATTAACCATGTGCATTATCGTGTATTCATCAAATATTATTATTTTTAATATTAAAAAGAGAAAAATGTGGTATTAATAATAATACATATGAATATATATTGCTGTAATTACCATCATTGTGTATTATGAACATTGTTTATTTGATATTAATAAATATAATTATATTATTTAACCAAAATATATATTTTTTTCTAACCATATATGAATTTGTTTTGGATAATTATCATTGTAGAAAAATATTCATGATCCCCCTTCATATAAAAATTCTAAAAAGAAAATTGTGGTCTTTGTACATATATAAAATTTTAATAGGAAAATTGTGGTCTTTGTATATAGAAAGCTACCAATAAGTCTAGCAAAATAGTTTTAAATATAAAATTAGTCAATTCCAAATAATTACAAATATGTAACACATTCAAAAACCCACTTTATATAAAAAAAAATTACATTTATATATTTTAAGATTAACTTATACACATATAATATAAAATCTGAATAATTTACATTCATATAGCTTGGCATATAGAAATGTGAGTGATGCCATTAATAAAATAAAAATATAAAATTTAGAAATCAAAAACCTGAAACATATTTTAATAACTTTATTATATAATTATACTTATTTTAACTTAATCCTACATTCAATTTTCAAGTTAGTAATTCTATATTAACCATCAAGTTTCCAAAGTGTTATGATTGTGAGTAATGCATGAAATTGCAATCCATGTTAGCAAGTCGTAGAAAACTTTAAGATCTTGGCTAACCTTGATATCCATATCAATCTAAATATTGCAGGTTGTAAACGTTGGATTCTTAGATTTCACTAGTAACCTTTATCTGTGGATATAGATTCTTAACCTTTATTAGTCCCTGCCCTCCGGGCCTGGCAGGGACTATAGTAATCGGTTTTTAGTCCCGGCATTAGTCTGGCACAGGAATCGATAGGTTCATTTTTCGTTACACCAAAGTTTGGCAATATTTTCCATTAATCTATGCCATTGCCAATACCTGTAACCAATTGGCGCAACGTTCGTCTTATTTGGCCTCATTACGAGGTATGAGGCCTGAAAACTTAGGGAAATGTTAGGAAACCAATTGGTTAATTCGCCTCAGTGAAGTAATGCTATCTTTGGGATAGCATTAGTTCGATAACATTTAATGTTAATTAGCTAACATTACTAAGAAATCGGGTATGGCGTAGGTTAAGCATTACATTGCAGCTTCCCTGTCATGTCAACTTTGCAAACCCAATGGTGCATGCTTGACAATTGTTGTTCACTTGAGAACCTCATCTGGCCATGGTCTTCCTTGTTTTAAAGGTGACCTCCCTTGACCTCCCTTTGCTGGCCTCGGTTTGCTGGATTCGTGTTCCGCTGGCTTCGTGTTCCTCCTGGCATCCTCTGGAGATGGAAGAAGCCTCGGTTTGCTGGATTCGTGTTCCGCTGGCTTCGTGTTCCTCCTGGCATCCTCTGGAGATGGAAGAAGCCTCGGTTTGCTGGATTCGTGTTCCGCTGGCTTCGTGTTCCTCCTGGCATCCTCTGGAGATGGAAGAAGCTGTGAGCTAGAGAGGGAAGAAGCTGCGAGGTACTGAGCAATGCCAGAATGTCTCCATTGTGACTTGGTAAGGACTTGGTAAGCACGGACTGCTGCCCTCATACTGTCTCCTGCAAGAATTCCGCAAATTAAATTAGATAATTCTTAATTTCCGTTTTTCTTCCTCTAAAATACTTCACGCTGATCATTCAAGTGAAAATATTGTTATCTGGACTTTTAATAACAGACATTTAAGAGAAATGGAACCGGGAGAAGCGAAGCTATGCTATGCTTCCTCAGCTTATCGTTTCAAGGTCTTTAACTCTGCAAATTTCCTGCATGGTGTGTTATGATTCCTTCAAAGGTATAACAAATGTCATAATATCAGTAATGTTCAATCCTTTTTTGTTACCACTTATCAATTCATATATATATATATAATATTTTGTTTAAATCTTGTAGGTTGTTGAACCAGGGTGTAAACCCCTCTTCGGGTGGTTCATGCAGGAACACGGCTGAGTTTTTTCTCTTATTTTCTGCATTTTAACAGTCAGCCTGTACGCTTCCAAATTTGACGTGAGCACACTCTATGCCACAACTCTGGCATTCTCCATGTAATGTCGACGTTAAGCACATTTTAGCCGGTTGGGGTCAGGGTTTAATTTTCGATTTTTCAACAACTAGCTTTTGGTTTGACTTTGTCCTATTTCAATATGCGAATTGCCAATTCCCTCCGCTGTAAATGGCTATCTGCTCCCACGCAGGTTGGGCCATGTCGAAATGCATGAGGGGAGGATTACACCACCCCCTGTCGTTGCTGGGAAGTGCGTAATTAGGAGGTCCAGGAACCAGAATGCATATAGCCTGATCATAGACACTGGTGTATCTATATCTAAACTGGGAGAATACATTTTAAAGGCACAGATCATATTCCTGCTTGCCAGAACCTCTGATTCTTAAAAACCAGCATTCTTACTTCTTTTTTTATTAAATCCACTAAGTAAAACCTGATGAAATTCATTCTCCATTTTTTGTTTTTTATTCCTAGGTCTATACAACATCTGAGAGACTTGGAATCGTTTCTGAGCCTTAAAAACACCTCTCTATAAATCTAGTAGGTCTGAAAGGAAACTAGAAAGGCACATGCCCCTCCAACCTACGAATGCAAACCCAGGTTTATACCCTTGGTTTATTGGATCTGAGTATGTTACTATGTTGGTTAAGTTCTTGCTCTTGTCCAGTCGCAAATAGGCTTGTTGAACTGATTATTTGTTTAACATTTATTTAACGCTTTGTTTTGGGAGCGGAGATAATAGATCTCAGATCATACATGATTTCCACAGCAGAATACAGAAACACACCCTAACTAGCACTAATTCGCTATGTTTTCATAGAAGAGACGCATTCGACGGCGTTCCGACTAGGGAACAAACTCAAACGTCGGAGAATTGTTCGGACAATTTTGGATTGAACCCTGTCATCCTGAATCTCCAAAGAAACCGAGCTACAGAAGGCAAAAAGAAAGCAGGGTAGAAAAGTGTACAAAACAACCAAACAATTTAATTTATAGAAAGAAAGCATTAAATTTGCAGACTAACCGAAAGGGCTTGATCATCTGCTCTTACCATCGAAATCGCTTCTGCAAAAGCTGTCCACGCCAAAAAATTATAAGAAGAATCAACGACAACAGTCGAAGAGAATAGGGAAAATATGCATAAAAGGGAGCCAAAGGATTCTGTAATTATACAGGAAATAAATCTTCTTACAGACGTAAGAAAAAAACTCGAATGTCCGAGACCGATATTTAAGTAACCTAAATGATCTCTTTCTTTGATCTCTTCTTTAAGATCTGGTTACTGTACATCCGTCAACTAATTTAGAACATACATCCAGCAAAGCCTGCTAGATTTGTTTTGCCAAGCAAAAATTCAGAGGTTCAAACCCCAGGCGCCCCTTGGAAGACCACTTATCATGGAGTTCTGTAATCGTGACCGAAGACATGTGATACAGCACCCAAAACGCTCATTTTCTTCCCCAACAGGTACAACAGGGAGACGATAAGCCACAACAAGCCTAATTAATTTCCACCTGGGAGGCAAAGGCTCGATTAACCAGCAGCAGGCGGGCTATAGCGCTCTTCACCAGTTCTCCGGACGGGCACATGTAATGCATGCAGGTAAACAAGTAAACAAGTAAATTGGTTTGGTTACGATCCTTTTTGTGGTGTGGGCTCGGCATTTTCTGGGCTAAAACGAGTTCTTCGAAGGAATGACATGATGCAAAATTATTAAACGACAATAACTAAAACTATGCACATAGTTAATAAGTAACGAGATATATTTTCATTTATAAATTTGTCAGCTTAAAATATAAAAATACAAATACCGCATCTGCTTTTTACCTGGTTAAAATAAATAAAGAATTACAATGCAAACAATGCAGATCCTTTATAAGTAGGAAGAGATCTTTTCGTTTATAAATTTCTCTAGCTTAAAAATATAAAAAACGAATGGTTCATCCTAAGATCAAATGATTTTTACTTTGTTTCTAAGTAAAAGATTCTTATGAAACCACGCGCTACATAAGCTCTTCCTCTGGCCCGTGGTAGAATCTGCGTCACAGGAATATGCGTGTATGGGGAAACAGTCTCACTTGTAATATTTGTAGCAATCTTAATTTGTGAAGCCATAAAGAATTCTATGCCACACTTTGCCTGCAATGAATATCGTGTATAGCTAATTGTGAGGTGAAAGCGATTGTAGTCTCAATCCTTACGATCAAACGAGTCGTGAGAAGGATATGTCTGACATATACAGACATTTTTCCTGCATGTGCGATTAAACATCAATACTCAGTAGTTGCTGGGCTTCCACTAGTCACATTTACTTTATTCATAGAATTGTCAGAGCTAACAGTCATGTCTTTTATCGTTGTGTCATCTAACACGAACTTGTATGGGTAATGGGGATATTGACAACATTATTGGACAAACTACCAGGTGTATCTCTGAATGCCAAGTTCTTTGACATGTTTGATATACGATTCTGTGGGAGCTAAAACCATCATAGCATTGGAAAGAACACTCATCACTTTACTGGGATGCTGTGGGAGCTAAAACCATCATAGCATTGGGAAGAACACTCATCACTTTACTGGGGTGCTGCTGCTTGTTGCTGAGGTGCTGTGTAAGCTGCTCGCGCAGGGGAGGCTGCTGGTGGCTGGACCAGCTAGGCAGGGACTAGCTGCCATGCAGCCTCTCTTGTTTATATATCAAATTGATATAATCCTTGTTACAATGCATTAATCTAACCGTCAAATTCTTAAGTTGCTTCTTTCATGTAATAGTTTCAATTTAAAGTCATTGTATTTATTTTTATGCTACATTGATTTCAAAATATAATTATGAAATTTTTTCTTCAAAAGCATAGATGTATGTAATGAGTGATAATTTTTAGATCGGTAATAAAATATTTATTTTGATGGGTAAGATAAAATTAACCATCTTTCAATTTTTCTATATACTTATGGATATGGTTGTTTGTATTTTAACATAATTGTAAATATAATTGCATATTAATGAACATTGTCTATTTAGCATTGAAGTAGAGATAATTATATTATTTATAAGTTTTTTTTAACATATATATTTTTTTGGATAATTGTCATTATAGATAATAAAAATAAAGGAACTTTTGAAATTAATAGGCTAAGTCAAAGCCTCAAGGGATAGGTCAGTTGGTCCAGTTCCTATTGCTAAGTACTTTGCAAATGGGAGGTCACAAGGTCAGATCTCCTCAATGTCTTTGGGGTTAAGTCCCACAAATTAGGCCGGCATGTAGATCCTATAGAAGCTTAAAACATAAAAAATATGCAATGTTGATTACATAAAACAAGACTACCATATTAATTTTTCATTATATTTCTTTCAATGTTACAAAATATATATATATATATATAAAATTATGTTTTGAAATACATTCATTTAAGTAATGACTGATAATGTCTATATTGGTAATGCATTAAAATTTAGTGTTTTCTTATGTGATATAAATATGGAAGAAATTATAGTGATGCATATTTTCATAATGAAAAATTGAAAAACAAGAAAGAGTAATATAGAAATATAGTAAAAAAGAGAAAAAGAATGAATCACCTGAAAATGAAGATCACAAATAAGAAAAATAACTAAATATTGTATTTTGGAATAGAAAATATTAAATGTGACTATGCCCAACCATATAAAAGAAAAAACGACTTTAAAGAAAACTCTATGTAATGGAGAAAACCACAACTCAATAGGGACTTAAAGAAAACTCTGTTGGAGAAAACTAACTTCACGGTATCACCTGAAAATGAAGATCACAAATAAGAAAAATAACTAAATATTGTGTTTTGGAATAGAAAATATTAAATGTGACTATGCCCAACCATATAAAAGAAAAAACGACTTTAAAGAAAACTCTATAAGATGTAATGGAGAAAACCACAACTCAATAGGGACTTAAAGAAAACTCTGTTGGAGAAAACTAACTTCACGGTGTTATCACGATAATATTCTTTTGAGTGGAGTCACTTTTGTCTGTGAGACTGTTAATGAGTCTCGGGTAAATTTTATCAAAATAATAATAAATGATTAAAAGAGAGTAATAAATATTTTATAAGATAAATAATTAGGAAAGAGAAATCGATAAAACATAAGAGAGATGGAATGCATAAGTTTCAATCTCCTAATTAATTTATACGAGATGGAACATAGATATATGTTATCTTATGGTAAATTGGAAATAGAAACACATTTATTTTCTTGACATCAATTTTTTTTTCCGTTATATGTGAAGTATGTATTATGTATTAAGTTTTGTAGGTATTGTATTATATATTAAGTTTTGTTTTGATTGTTTATTAGTTTGTTTTTATTAAAAAAAATTAGTCAAAGAATTCAATTTTTGTTTTATATATATATATGTTTATTTTATATTTATATTCGTTAATATAAACAATATCAGTTAATTATATTTTTTAATTTTTGGTAATGTTTTTCAACAATATAATATTTTATTAATTGTGTTATTTTTGTGATGAAATTTGTATTTTTATTGTTTTTAGTTTAATTACACTTTATTTAAAGTAAGCAACAAGTAGTAGTTACATAGTTGTGTCATTTTTGTGATAAAAAATTTATTTTTATTATTTTTAGTTTAATTAAACTTTATTTAAAGTAAGTGACAAGTACTAATTACTATGTAAATTTTGTTATATATATTGAAACTAAAAATAATCCAAAATAAAAAAACAACTAATAACATAAAAAAACCACATTTCAATATTAACCACATATAGTTAAACTTCCTAACCATACTCAAATCTAACTACATCTTAACAATACTCAAAACTAACTAAATCTTAAACAATAAAGAAATACATCGATCAAAACTTTGGAATAGTCCCTCGTTTGTGAATTTAACCATTTAAAAACAATGTAGAGTATTACTTACCTTCAAACAAGGCTAAAAGTAATTGGAATAGGTCCGAAGGACTATCACCGTATTACGAATTGAAACCTTTAAAAAACAGTGTAGTGTATGACTATTTCTGAGTTGATTAAAGAGTTGAATGATGTGCCAATTTGCATAGTGAAATGATTAATATAATATATGAGTTGATTAAAGAGCTGAATGATGTGCCAATTTGCATAGCGAAATGATTAATATAATATATGTTTGTGTGTATTGATTTATGTAATGAGTTGTAAATGAATACAGTTATATAAATTAAATAATGGTTAAATTTTAAATTATAATTATCAATAGATTTTAAAATATGTATTTATATGTTTATATTATGATACATTTTATATGGTTCAAGATTAACATTTTATATGGTTTAAGATTAATACAAGTATAAAATTTAATTAAATTTATCTGTATTTATATTATAGAGGTTTATTAGTATTTTATTTTTTAATTTGTAAATAGGCTTTAATATTATAATATTTATGGACAAATATCACGATTAACTAATACCACATGCCTCATACCACATGCCCCAAAAACTATAATTAAGGTTTATATAATACATATTTATATGATATTTTTTTAATTAATTAATTTAATTAAAAGGGAAAAAGTACATAACTACTTTTGAAATAAATCTTAACTTTTAATTCATCGCTACAACTAAGAATAAATATTATCTGGAGGTTAAATCCCTACCATGTTAAATGTTAATAGACATCAATCCATGAGATAAAAGCTATCAAAATACTTACTCCATGATACATCTAGTATTGTTAAAAATTAAAAAATTCATAAAAACTGACTAAATTATAACTTTATTATATTATTATTATTATTATTAATTATAAAAAGATTCAATATATAAGTTAAACATACACATATATTCAAAAACATGGAAAAATATTCTTAATCATGGAAATTTACTCCCACCTTATTATGATGTCTAATTTATCAAGTGTCTTTCTTATAATACAATGTGGCAATATCATGACCTATCAATTCCACATGCCCAAAAAATCATAATTCACTTTATATAGCATTTGTTTATATGATGTATTTTTAATTAATCCCTTTAATCAAAAGGGAAAAGAAATGCATAACTACTTTAGAGATAAATTCCACTTTTAATTTGTGTATATTATTATAAATATTTTAAATTATTCTATAGAAATTAAATCTCTTCCCTCCAATTAATAATTATTAATAATTAAATTAAAATTTTTATTTTAAAATAAACATATCTATCAATATAATTATATTTCATTTAATAATATCTTAAATAAAATATTTTCTTATATATTATAATATACACTACTAAAATTATATATATATATATTAATTATATAAAAGTAATTAAAGAAAAAAGATTACAAATAATATGTTTAATAATGATGGAAAGAAATTTCTATAAATATAAATATAAATGGGACATTGAAGAAAATAATATCACACATGACATATCTGGTAAAGAGCAAAGATGAATATAAATGTCATATCTTGTAAATAAAAAGGATGATTATAGATATTTAATACTCAATTACCATATGACATATCTCGTAAAGAGAAAAGATGAATATAAATGTCATATCTAGTAAAGAAAAAGGACGATTATAGATATTTAATACTCAATTACCATAAAACCATATATAGTATTGGAGCAATGACATTATTATCCAAAATGTTGCAGTGGCTAGTGTGACTATAATGTATTCCCATATGCCACCTAAACTAGAGTAACAAACTAGCAACCTCCTTATGCCACCTAAACTCCCTCCTCATTCCCTAGAATTTTTCTCTCTTCATTTGATTGTAACATGTGTCTCTTTACGCCTTAGAGAGTGTTTCAAAGAAAAAGCAAGTCCCTTAGAGAGATTACCATTGTGTCTGTATATCCACCTATCCTAGAGTATTAGGATGTGAATTTATGTCCCTTTATATCTATTTTTAGACACATGAGTGAAACTTATATTTATATATATGTTTATGCATATAGTTAAATAATATCATATTAAGTGGGTTTGTTTTGGAATTACATAGAAAAAGTTCAAGATAATTTAATATATTAGATGGTATAAAATTGGTTGGTATTAAGGTTTTTCGATATTTTTATATTAAATTAGGAGTATATAAACCACAGACACTTGGAAAAGTTAGTTGTGAGTGGGCAGTCCTTGTAGAGTTGGTTCCTAGATCCATCAATTATGTACCAGGATGATCTTTAGGGCTGGTCCTTGGCCTAATTGTTCAC
>APFE030223013.1:117091-122775 GCA_000404065.3 Pinus taeda
AGACATAATTGTCTACAAACACATGGAAACAAGAAGAAGATTTTGGAGATAAAGATGTTTTAAATCCTGAAGACACTTGTGAAAGTGTAGAAGTTCTGAAACCTTCACTGAGAAGATCTACATAGGAGAGAAAAGATTCAAAAAGGTATATTGAATTTGTTTCATCTATTTCTTTCGTTAGTGATGTTGATGAATGCTCTTATTATCAAGAAGCAATAAATGATATCAACAATGACAAATGCAAACCAACGATGGTAGAGGAAATGTATGCCTTGGAGAAAAAAAATACGTGAGACCTAGTAGAACTCCTAGTAGATAGGAAGGTTTCTGGATGGAAATGGGTCTTCAAAATTGAAAAGAGTCATTGACGGTAATATTGAAACGTATAGGGCTAGACTGGTTGAAAAAGGTTACTAAAAGATGGAATGTATATATTTCCATGAAAATTTTTCACTAGTTGTTGAACTTGTTTATGTCCGCATTGTGTTAGCATTAGTTTCTTTTCTTGACTTGCAGTTATAAAAATTAAATGTTAACATAAAATTCTTGCATGGAGATTTGGATGAGGAGATTTATATGGATTAGGTAGAATTTTTTGTGAAACATCGCAATGGAATATTAGTTTTCAAGCTCAAGAAATCATGGTATGGCCTGGAGTAGTCACATATGTAATGATATAAGAATTTTGTTGCCTTCATGATGAGTCAAAGAAATACTAGAAGTGAGTTTGATCATTGTGTGTGCTTTAAAAGTTTGAATGACATATCCATTATCTTAGTGTTGTATGTTTATGATATTCTCATTGCAAGTAAGGGCATGGAAGAGATAAACATATTGAAGGCTCGGATGGCTAGGACATTTTATATGAAGGATCTAGGAGCTACAAAGTAAATGTTGGTCATTGAAATACACAAAGACAAGAAAAATGGTAAGTTCGGGTCACCAAAATAGAAGTATGTAGAGAAAATATTTGAGAAGTTCACGATGAACAATGTGAAATCGTTTCATATCCTTTTCACTTCCCATTTTAAGCTTTCTTATGGCTTATGCCCTAGTAATGAAGAAGAAAATGAACTTATTTTTGGTGTACCATATGCTAGTGTAGTATGAAGTATGAGGTGTGTGATGGTTTGTACTACACCTTATGCAATAGGTGTTGCCAACAAGTTGATGAAAAATATAGGAAAAGAGCATTGGGCTACAGTGAAATGGGTGCTTCGATATCTTAATAAACCAATGATTATTGTATCACCTTTAATGATTGTAAATATTATGTATGCAGATATGTTGACTTGGATTATGCAGGTGATTTGGACAAGAGGTGGTCCACTTCAGAAAATGTCTTTACTCTTGTATGGTGATCCATCAATTGGATGTCAAAGCTTCAAGTAACAGTTTCTTTATCCACAATAGAGGCATAATACATTGTCGTCTCACATGCTTGTAAAGAGGTGATTTGGTTGAAGGGGATTCTAGGTGAACTTAGGAGAAAGTAGAATAACGTATTTATATTTTGTGATAGTAAAATTATGCTACATTTGGCTATAAATCCTATTTACCATAGGAATACCAAGCATATTGATATAATGTTCCATTTTGTAAGACAAGTTATCAATGGATATGGAGTATATCTAAGAAAGGTCCACACTCGAGAAAACTATGCAGACATATTTACAAAACCAGTGTTGATAGAGCTGTTGTGATGGTGTCTCGCTTCTCTTGGTTTGTAGAAAAGGTGATAAGACTTCATCAAGGAATTAGGAAAATTCCTATCAAGGTGGAGATTGTTAAAATATGAAATAATTAATAAATGTAAATTTTATGTTTACTCAAGTAAATGTTTTTGCGATTATTCAGTTTTATGAATGAATATATAGTTACCAAAACTATTGTAACCAGACCTAATTCATATATTTTCCAAGATATGGGAGTTTGTATTGTAATCCTGAATGTCACAATTCTCCTAAAGAATAAAACTTAATTTCCTTTCCCGTGAATGTTTCCTTGATGAGTATGGTTTTACCATGTAAATATTGTGTATTATTTTGAATTATTTTTTGTTCCATTTTATTGTGAATGAACTAATTTTTAGATTCCAAACAACACTCACCCACTATTACCATCATATGGTATTCCCTTGGCCGAAGTAGTGAACATGGAATCTATTGGCCATTTCAAAGTTGTGGAAGGAAGCCTACACAAAAAATGTAGTAGCCTATAATCAATGTTCTAAAATAATTTAGGATTTGAACAAACACTAAAATTTTCAAGGCATATTGATTTCATATTGATGTTTAAGGAAGTACTAGATGAGAATATTCCCATAAAGGAAATAAAACTATTACTAATATTTTGAAGAAATTATGCATAGGAGCTATGAGTTAATGATATTTTGAAGAGATTCTACATAGGAGCTATGAGTTATGGTTCAAGGATCAATTTCAATGAATTTCATACAATTCCGGTTATTGTCATGAATAAAATCAAAGAAAATCCAACACAAAGTGTTACATACTTAAAGTTGGATCTCCCTAGAAGAGGGGAAACTATTTGAACCTACAGTGTTCAGATCAAAAGTATAATGATTTTTCCAATTACTACTCCTTATTTCTCTTCCCAATCAATCATTGTTTGTTTCATGATTGAATGTTGTTGCTTCTAGTTAAAATAAAATTATATAGGTAAAGCCCCAATGATTGGACAATAATAACTTGGTAATGAGTATCAATTGAATTGAATTTTCTCTATAGTAGTAATTAAATTACCCAATGCTAAATCTCAACTTAGTCAACTTCCTCTAGTTCAAATGTAGACGCTTCTATCTAGACTAATAATGATTACTCTATCAAATGTATATAGCTTTAGAAGAACATGGAGTTATGCAATAAGGTTCATGGACAAGAAGGATTTGGCCTAGCTTTATTGGTTATTTTCTTTGGTATTAACTCAAATGCCAATTATTCTAGTTTAGGGTCTTCTGGTTTCACTTTGACGATTTCTTTAATAGCTACTTCAATTTATTCAATTGGATAAAGTAGAAATGGAACTAGGGACCAAACAAAGGTATGTTGTGAGCTTTGCTACTATTGAATAAGATCTTGTTTTCTATGCCTCAATGGCTTTCTTGAAATTATGCATGTAGATTGATTGAAGAAGCACTAATAACTAAGAAATTATTCTCACTAAGGCCAAAATGTCATTCTTTGATGTATAGGTAATACAGTTAACACTATAGTGGATGGAAAACTATTGATCTTTACTTACTATGGTTAGCTTGGTATTCAAAGTACCATTTTTTTTTCTAGCTTTTGTTGAGCCTGATAATCATTGATATTGCTTTTATTTTTATTTTTAAAGGAACACATGTTAATTGGAGCTTGAATATGGAAGGAATTTCACATTTCATTCACACTAAGTTGTAGAATGTGCCTCTAATCCAAGAAAAAAATCATTTTATTAAATGAGTAATCAGTTTTTACCATTAAAAATAAATAAATATTATATTAGAAATATTTAAGGCAAATCATATAAAGCACCAATAAAAAAAATTGATATTTCAAATTCAAAAATATAAAGAAAGAATATTCTATTTTTTAAATAAATAAAATAAATATGAAATTTCTACAAGTTTTAACCACAAAGGTGATGGAAATAAGAAAAGTAATTTATTGTAAGAGATTTTGAGTAAAAGGATTTTGATAGCCTCCCAAAAACTATGGCCTTCCTTGGAGTAAAAAGAAAAAACACATCTAACATCTCAAAACACTTATTACATTTAAAAAAAACAAGTATAATATTAAATATTTACAAACAAAATCAATAAACTCTTGAAGGCTTTCCTTAAATTATTCACATATCGTTTTCCTTGTTGTCACCTATTCTACATCTCCTTGTAGTCATGCTTGGAGACCCCCCTTTTGCAAAGGCCAGGTAGAAGGGTTCATGTTTGGGAAGGAGGACCTAAGAAGAAGCTTAAATTTCAGATTGGGGGGAAAGAGATTGCATATCAAAGGCAAGGGATGTGCTGTCAAGGACCTAAAGGTCATCCTTCTCTATCTATTTCCCTTGCGACACATGGTGGAAAATGATAGGCGCACAAAGCCGTTATCGGACCTCAGGACCTTGGAGAAAACCTACCAGTAAAAAGTGCACAATTTTCAGGAAGATCACCATCCATCTCCACCTTGTCGCTTTCCAGAAGAAGTCTGGGGGGAAAACCTATGCTGATGATAAATATCTCTACCCCCTCCGAAGTTGAATAGTCAACTCTCTATCCAACGATGGATATTTATTTTAGGAGGGATGAAGAGATCCCTCTCCCACCACTACTCAACCTCTGGAACTAGGTGGAGACCATGACAACTATCAGGGTTTCATTCATTGACACAGTAAAAGGTAAAGTATGAAGTTCGTAACGGTAACCTCATCCTCCTCCCTGCTCCTATTCTCCACCTCACCCCTCATCACTGAATCCGTTGCGACATATGTCCAACCCCATGACATCATCATGATGTCAGCCAACCATTGGCCCCCACTCCTTATAAAAATGACTTCCCTCCCTCAAATTTAAAAATAACTGCGTTGCTTCACGGTGCTCCTCCCACCTACGACCTGCTCAGAACTCCATTTGCACACCCTCGTCACCCTGATAGCTCGTCTCGGTGTCATTTTCGTCCTCCTTTGTGATGATCAAGTAATCTACGCACCTATACTCCATGTTTTCCACAAGGTAAAAGATTAAAAAATTGATAAATGACTACCTCATGATCTTTCAAACTCCCAAACCTAAACCCTCATCAAGCCTTAACCCCCTCATGGATATGGAAGTGCAAATCATTGACCTAGCCTGCTCCTACGACCTAGCAAGCCTCTTAGATGACCTTTTTGACCAATATGTTATGGGAAAAGACCATTTCTGAGTGGTGGACTTGGGCCTGTACTACCGAATTTTTCCCATCGTTCACTACTTACCAGAGTTTGTCTCTTGGCTTGTAGTGACATACATCGACAAGAGAAACTATTTCATTTCTTCCTAAGGGGTCAAGATCATAGAAATCACCCTAGGCCAGATTCAAAAGGCCTTGATGTAACCTTCTCCCCCATAATTAATGTAGTTCACTAACACTACCTTGATGTAATATTACTCCACTCTCCTAGCCATTGAGCAACAACCCTTCTTGAAAATGATCCTAGCCCCTGGGCTAGATTTCTTACCTGTTGCTAATAGTTTCTCTCTCTCCCTCTTTACAAACCTAGTTCAACCTATCCTATCCGTTATTATTTATATGTTGTGAGAAGAAGATGACATTATAGCAATAAGGCCACCTTAGGCTTCCTCAAGCAAATGTTGTAGCCTAGATGTGTGCTACATGTCCCATCTTACCTGGTTGAAGCCATCATGTTCCGGATGCATCACTTCTCCACTACCTCATATTTCAGATGCTACTCCTTGTCGTTTTACATTTTTCTATACTCTCATGTTGAATAATTTGAGTGTCTAGGCCTAAACTTGGTCTCTAGGGACAAAAAGAGGAACTCCTTGTTTGATTGGGATGTGGCTATCAGAAAATTACTAGATTCTCTGGGATTTTCATAGTTTATATCCACCTACATGGCCATCACCTATAGGATCATTCATGGTGTGCATCCTTCTAGAGTTTTGTTGGCATTATGGCACAAGTTTG
>APFE030223014.1:0-17313 GCA_000404065.3 Pinus taeda
TGTCGCAGCTGTCACTTGGTCAGCTGGCACAAGTCCGCTAGGAGCTTAAGCCAACTTCTATGAGCTCTTAGAAGAAGCCTTTTAATTGATGGATGGAAGCTAACTCGAAGAAAGCTAATCTATTTGCGAAAAAGAGATTGGAAAACTGAAGGAAAGCGCAAATCCTAGCAAACCCTAATTCTACCAGCTAGTCTTACTGATGCAAAGAAGAGAATGCAAACTACTAAAACATATGCCATTACTTCTATTAAGGTAAAATACATGTGTCTAGACTACCTCTATCCTAAGAAAACATCTTTTTTTTATTTTTGATTAAGTTGTCAGTTTCATCATGCATATGCTTTCACTGTTCTTTACTGTGCAGGGGTGGATCAAGGAGGAGAAATACTTGGAAAAGGTTGGGAAGGTTTAGAGAGGGTCTAAGGAGTCCCTAACACCCTTCCAGAAGTTTCACAAAGTTTGGCTATCAAGAAACCTGATTTTTGAGCTTCTACAGGAAGTCTGCAGGGGTTCTACAGGATGTTCAGGAATTTCTACAGGATGTTCAGAAATTTCTACAGGATGTTTAAAAATTCAATTTTAGAGGATGGGTGAGTGAGGGAAGATGCATGAATGGATATGGAGGTAGGATAGGGGCCTGGAGTGACCCAGGGACTAGTGGATGGAGAGGTAAGAAGGTGTAGAAGGCTAACTTGGCTCAAAGAAGGTTGAAACAATGATTGCACGAAAAGGTAGGGTTACGTGGGAAAAAGGACAAATGTTAGATGAGAAACCTAGCTAGGAGATGGAACAGATGGCTTTGATGAAGCTTAGGTGGATGAAAGAGTGGTAGAGATGCCCTGCACGGTGTACATTCAACTGAATCCACAAAGTCTTGCAAATAATCAAAGTCCTAGCTAATCTAATCTACTGACAATAAAATGAATGAACAACAACTTTATTTGAAAGAGAACCATGTATATCAACGATGCAATGAAACATTTTAGAGATCTGAACACATAACTAACTTCTGCAAATCAAAACAGTACACTAAGGATTGCATGGTAAAGCAAACTAGTGCTTTTGTTGGGACAACACTGTTAATTCAATTCTAGCCCCTGATCCAATAAGGGAGAGGTGAAACCGAAAGTGTTGTTGACCCTTTTCTGGAGCTTTTTTCCCTATTATTATCCTACCAATCTATTTTAAACATCTGAAGCAATTCTATTCATAAACAGTGACCTATTTAATCAACACAACTAAATCTGCCTAACAGAAATACGTTTCAAATGCATAAAAGGAAAACAACGATGCATAAAGGAAAGATAACAGTACGAAAAGGAATCCCTAGGCTCTCAAGTTGGGCCCAACCCTGAGAGCTATGGCTCCTATAGAAAACTCAGAGTTGATATAAAATCGAACTGCTTCTCATTATCAAAAAATAGTCATAAGTCAAGAGTTATGCCAAAATGGCTACAAGAGAACAAGCTAAAGCTAACAACACTGTAGTGCAAAATATGTAATGGTTTCAAAAGTCCCTTATGAAGGCTGAGGCCTTATCATTTATACACCATGAGGGCCCTAGCAGGCCTCCTAAATCTATGGGATTTGGCTGCCCAAACTGTGAGTAGACAGTCCCTTTTCCAAAATCTGTTTGGCTACCTTCAAGATCCGTTTTTGGTGGCCTTTGGAGCTCAGAGTTGGGGATGAAGATCCGGAGGAAGAGTTATTTAATGTCATAGACAACCTTCCTACAAATCCTCACCTCAAGCTTGGCTGTCTTCTAGCCCATGATTGCTCGATTTTGCTCCAACATGTGTCAAACAACTTGAAATAAGCACGTGTTAGCCACCTAGGATGAGTGACTACCCTTATTCGCACAAATGACATAAATGTACTGAAAAATAATGTATAAGCTATGAAAAATGAAGGATTGAACAAGGACTGAACAAGGATAATTAGGCCAAATGAGCCCAATAAGTTACCCAATTTGGGGCTCATCACCCTTCTCCCTTCGGTTTTGAATCAGAAATCCAGAAGCTGAAAATATCTATACCTCTGGTTGACCTGGTGAAAAATGAAGCCTTTAAGAGACCCATCCTTGAGGCCCTTGAGCTTATGTCCACACAAGCATCAAATGACTATGTGAACTTACAAGATGACAAACCTGCAATTGTGCTTAGCCCAATGACTAAACCTTTTGATGACAATTCTTCATCATTCTATTTCTCCTTGACTATTCATGACAAAATCCTTCACAACTGTCTGTTGGACACAGGTGCCAGCCATAATCTAATGCCCAAGGTTGTCATGGATGAGTTGGGCCTTGACATCACTAGGCCTTTTCATGATTTGTTTTCTTTTGATTCTAGAAAGTTGAAATGTTTGGGGTTAATCAAAGATCTAGCCATCACCCTATCTCAACTGCCTATGAAGAGCATGATGATGGATATTGTGGTAGCAGTTGTGCCGTTAAAGTTTGGCATGCTTCTTTCGAGAGGATGGATCAAAAGGTTTGGAGGAACGTTACAAAATGATCTGTCCTATGCTATTGTCCTAGTTTTTGGAGGTGAAAGTAGGATATTATACAAGGAAGCTCAGTTAGCTTATATCATCAGTGATGAGAAGAATCCCACTAATCATCCCATCTATCCTATTGGCATTGATTTTGGAGATTGTATTCTCCAAATTGAAGAATCCCAGTTGGCCTCCATGCAACTCATCAAACCAGTTTGTCATATCACAGAGGAAGAAGGCCCACAAATTTGGGACATGTTCTTTGATGGAGCTTGCTCTAGGGAAGCTGTAGGAGTAGGTGTAGTTCTGGTATCCCCCTCACAAGAATGCATTCATTTACATTTCAAACTAAATTTTCAGGTCACAAATAATATAGCAGAATACAAGGCTTTGATCCTAAGCTTGAACACTGCTAAAGAAATGGGCATCAAATAGCTTAATGTGTTTGGAGATGCAGACCTTATTATTCAACAGGTGAATACGACATTCCAGGAAAGGCATCCCAAGCTGAAAGAATACAGAGATAAGGTATGGAGGCTCAAGGATTCTTTCAATAGCTTTAGTATTTCATACATCCCTAGGGCAAAAAAATAGCTTGTTGATTCCCTTGTTGTGTCTGCTAGTATGCTTGTCCCTCCTTTGCCTCCTAGATTGACTTATGAAGTTCAAGTGAAATACAAACCATCATTACTTGACAATGTCAAGTATTGGAAAGTCTTTGAAGACGATGATGAAGCCAATAGGTTTCTACAAATCATTGATGAGTTCTCTAAAATGAAAATTGATCAAGATAATGAAACCGTGGAGGAATGCCATCAGTCCTAGCTGAGAAACAAAATTGGTCAAGACAGCATTGTATAACTGCCTAGTAACCATATACCCAAAGGGCTGGTACCTCTAGAGAGGTTGTTTGATCATAATGATGTACCTTATAAGCCTGCCCAGAAAGAGAATGAATCTGTAGTCCATAGACATAATATAGGGAATCCAGATCACCCAAAGTACATAAATCTGTCCACTCACTTGTCAGCTACCCAAAGTTCTGAATATATCAACCCGATGAAGCAATTTGCTGATGTCTTTGCCTAGGAGTACATTGACCTTAAAACTTATGACAAGAACATCATCCAGCATAGGATTCCACTGGAGAAAGACACCATCCCTTTTAAGCAGAAGCTGAGACCTATCACCCCTCTACTACTACCTTTGATTGAAAAAGAAATTAAGAAACTGTTGGCTGCCAAGATCATAGTCCCCCTAAGGTATTCAAAATGGATAGCTAACTTGGTGGTAGTAAGGAAGAAAAATGGAGAAATCAAGCTTTGTGTTGACTTCATAAATCTGAACAAGTGCTCTAAGAAAGACGACTACCCCCTGCCCAAGATGGAACATTTGCTAAAAAGAGCTTTAGGGGCTAGAGTCATGTCTTTCTTAGATGGTTTCTTAAGTTACAATCAGGTTGTTGTACATCCAGAGGATCAAGAGAAGACTGCCTTCACTACTCCTTAGGGCACTTTCATGTACTCCAAGATGCCTTTTGGACTGATGAATGCTGGGGCTACTTCTCAGAGGGCCATGGACATAGCCTTTGTGGGAGAGAAGGACAAGTTTATCATGATTTACCTTCATGATATAATAGTTTTCTCCAGCAACTACAGGGATCATTTACAACATCTAAGGAAGGTGTTCCTTAAGTGCAAAAGGTTTGGAATCTCAGTAAATCCCAAGAAGACACAGTTTTCTCTGGAAGAAGACAAACTTTTAGGAAATATTGTTTTTGTTGCAGGTGTCAAGATTGATCCAGAAAGGGTTCAAGCAATACAGACATTGTCCATCCCAAGGTCAAAAAAGGACATTCAATCTTTTCTGGGTAAGATTAACTTTGTGAGGAGGTTTGTTCCAAATTTTGCAAAACTAGTGAAGCACATCACCTCCATGCTAAAGAAGGGGTCAAAGATGAAATGGATAGAGGATGCAAGAATATCTTTCGAAGCCATCAAAAGAGCTATCATGGAGGCTCCAACCTTAGTCAGCCCAGAATACACCAAGGAGTTTTATATTGTCTCTTTTGCTTCTTATGATACACTTGCAGCAGTGTTGTTGCAGAAAAATGATGAAGGTATAGAACACCGAGTGGCCTTTTTCAGAAAAACTTTGAGGGATGTTGAATTAAGGTATGACCTCATTGAAAAATAGGAATATGACCTCATAAAGTCTTTAAAAGCATTCTGAATCTACATCCTGCACTCAAAAGTTGTTGCCTATGTACCTTCAGCTTCGGTAAAGGATGTCCTAACACAGCCAAATGATGATGGAAGAAGGGCCAAGTGGATTGCAAAACTCATAAAGTTCAGCATCAAAGTGAAGCCCGCCAAACTTGTCAAAGGCCAGGGGCTGGTTCAGCTTATGGCTAAGGGAAATTGCAGATTGCTAGACATAAATTGCATAGGTGTAGATTCAGGTGTTGAACAGGCAAAGGAAGAAATAGAGGAACAGGGGCAGAACCAGTCATTGGCTGAGAATTTGGCTACTTGTGAGTGGTATTCCAGTATATCTGAGTTCTTGTTGAAGCTAGAAGTCCCTCCAAGGCTTAGCTCAAGTCAAGCCAAGACCATTAAGCTCAGGTCATCCAATTTCTGTATTAATAAGAACCTGCTTTATTGGAGGGACCCATCTGGAATCCTCTTGAGATGTTTGGACAAAGAAAAATATGTGGAAGTGATGCACCAGCTTCATTCTAACATTTGTGGAGGGCATCATCATTGGAAAACCATAACCCACAAGATCCTAAGGGTTGGGTATTGTTGGCGTATTCTATTCTCTGATGTGTTTTCATTTGTGAAGTCTTGTGACAAATGCCAAAGGTTTACAGGAAGACAAAAGCTGAAATCTTTGCCCCTGAAGCCAATACACACCCATGGTCCCTTCCAGCAGTGGGGTTTAGATTTCATAGGGGAAATTAATCCACATTCCAGTGGCCAGAATTGGTGGATCTTAGTAGCCACTAACTATTTTAACAAATGGATTTAAGTCATACCCACTAAGAAGGCTAATCACCAGGTTGTCATGAAGTTCTTAACCGAGAATATCTTCACTAGATTTGGATGCCCAACCAAACTAGTTATTGATAATACAACAGCTTTTAGAGCGAAGGAATTGGTGGGCATGTGTGAATCAATGGGTATTAATTAGTGCATTCTACCTCATATTATCCTCAAGGCAATGGCTTAGCAGAATCATCCAATAAAATCCTGGTAAGCATAATCAAAAAACTGTTGGAAGACAATAAACGGAACTGGGATTCCAAGCTGAAGTTTGCATTGTGGGCTGATAGAGTTACCACTAAGAAGTCAATAGGAAACTATCCATTCAAGCTGCTGTATGGTACTGAAGTTGTTTTTCCTATCCATTGACCCTCCATGTGGCTAAGTTCATGCAAGAGGAGATAGATGAAGGGGATGACATGGCAAGGAGGATGAGTGACCTAGTCGAAGTTCACCAGATCAGGGATCAACTGATTGAGAAGTCAATAGTGCATCAAAAGAAGATCAAGGAGGTATTTGGCAAAAAGGCAAAGATGGACAGTTTTCAAGTTGGTGACTGGGTTATCAAATGGGATGCATTGAAGGAAAAGAAAGGAAACCATGGTAAATTTGATGCCTTATGGACAGGACCATTTATCATTGCTCGAGATTAGAAGAACAATACTTTCACCTTGCAAAATTTAGAGGGGGAAGGTGTTTTTGATGGCCCAGTCAATGGGAGGTTTTCGAAAGTTATTTCGTTTAAGGATTTAGAGCCTTGGTATTGTAAATATGTTTTTCAGTTTTATTTCATACTAGTTATACTCCATGCCCAATGGAACACTTTGTAATAGGTTTAATCTTGTTGTTTATTGGAAAGATAGTGGTCTGCAGTTCTTAAAACCTCACAGGGAGGCTTTCATCCCCAGAAGGAGCTAGTGTTAGCCTTGAGGTGCAACGCTGACATTTTGAAGGCTAAAGGAAGGACAGCGGTTATTTTGTTGTCGGGAAGAGGGACCCACACAGGCCTTTACCCCACCTTCCTCACTCTTCCACTTACCTTTGATTTTGCCCGTTTCCTACCCCAACCCTCACATCTCGACGAAATCCCCTTCTCACCCTAAGCGCTAAGCGAATTAACCCAAAAACCCCGAAAACCTTACTTTCCCGCCCATACGTGCCCTTCACACATTTCCCGAGGACATCTTGTACCATGATGTCCCTCCACCATTGATTTTCTCCCGCCGATCCAATGGCCCATGTCTCACCCAATCAATGAAGCCTGCCCGATCATTCCTAGCCATCAGATCACCCCCGCCAGATCTGACGGCTATTGCTCATATCGCACAGGCAACTAGCGAGGAGGGTACCAGCCCGATGAGGGAAGTTTTTCTCTCTCTTCCGCTCTGACGTGGCGGCCGCTGAATGGAATTGGGCGGACTCCGCCATTTACCACTTACCACCTGATGCCCTTCTGATAGAAACCATTACCGCCCGATCCAAACCACCCCGGGTGTTATCACCCGTGCATCTCCTCCACCGTATCTGCTCACTAGAGATATAATGGCCCAGACATGTTCCGCTCCCACCACAACCTCGAGCCTCCTGTGCACCATCTCCACCGTACATTCCCCTCAGTCCGACGGCCCTCATTCATGCCCACTCCCGACCATCCTCCACCTCTATGTCACTTCTTTGACCGTCCGATTTGGCACATCCGTCTACCCATGCACCTCATACCCCACTCCCTGTCTATTATCTGAAGAAGAAAGTGGTTAACTCTATCAATCTAATGACAGTCAGACCGTTGAACCGAATTAGTAAAAAGCATGGCCGAAGGAAGAAGGAAACAACACGATCCAACAAAGAAAATTAAACAATCATGTAGCTCCACTGCCATAATCAAGCCAACTGCCTCACATCACAACACAATACCAGAATTGATTAATGTTTTCGTGATTGGGTGGTCGATTAAGACATATCCAACCCTAAACGGCTAAGGATCATTGTAAAAATAAAATATAAATAGCCGAAAGCAATATGTAATCAAGGTTCGGTTCAACTTCTGGAGACTGTAGATACTTTGTTCCTTACAACGTCTCATCTTCATTTTCAGTCATACAAGCTTCTTTTGTTGTTACATGTTCAATGTCCATTTCCCTTCTGTTCTAGACTTCACCTGGATTTTGTTCATGCTTTCTCCTATGTCTAATGCTAGATAACTGTCATCTTATCTCTGCATTGGTGAATTGGATTTGCTATTGAATAGGTCATCTATGTTTCTTTTATATCTAACGCTACATAACTATCATCTTATCACCGCTTAGATAGATTATATTTGCAAGCTTCATTTACTGGTTGCAGCTGGCCATCATATGTTATGTATGTATCTACTAGTGTGGTTAGTATTCTTCATTTATTCACTTAATCTGCAAACTATTGAGCATTAGTGGTCTAAAGCTTTGTAGGCTGAGGGTGTTCCTGCATTTCTAGAGTGAAAACAGAGTTGAAGTGGTTATCTGGCTTGAACCAAACCATCGCCCATTCCAATAGTTCCTAGAACAATATTGAAGATTATATGTTACCAGGCATCTTTGACCTACAACCCAGGAGAGTTTCCTGGAGTGCTAACAAGGCCACTTACTTCTCATTGTGATGATTGGGATGATAATTGATGACCAATTTTACCCTAAGCACTCCCTTGCAAACTCCCTATTGGGATGGGGTCCCTTGGGTCAAAGTTTGATAATGAACCACATGGGTTGGTTCGAAACGCGTTGGCAGAAATATTTCTTATGTGATTTACGCTGAAGCTCTCCTTATAACTATGGCTAATCACAAAAGTCTCAATTCTACAATTGTAAAGTCTTCACATTTTGGGGAGCAGAGCACGCAACACACAGGTCAATAGGAGTCAAGGGGTTTTAGGAAGGTCAAAACCCCTCATATTTTGGTATTGTTTTGAGATCTACCCATGGTTTACGGACCATGGTATTGTAATAGAAAAATGTATATAAAAGGGTGTCTTAGCGAGTCTAAGGATATAACCTAATGAACATAATGGGATTTTGATATGTTCTGATTCTGTGTGATCTTTCTGTGTTTTGGCAAAGAGGAAGGCTCCTGTAGTTGAGTGTAGGGAGGCCTTGGTAAGTCCGCAGTTGAGTGCGTGGGCCCCTACAACTATATGCACAGGGTCTGGAAAGTTTGTATAAGGAAGATTTGAAGTAATAAAGGATATTTGAAGCAATTCTGTGTCTATTTTTATATACTTTTGTATTTTTGTATTTGCATGCAATCGAATGACATTTATCTGTATTTTTTCTTAAGCACTCCGGAAAGATCTAGATCTATTATCAAATCGATTTTATTGGTAGCATGGTTCTAATGAATAGAATCAATATTATGGTGATCACTTAGTCATGTAGTTTGAGGATGGATCATGTGTACAAGAGTTGTTGTATTGATCAAAATCTATGATCTTGTGTGAAGAACACATGCATTGATCAAAATGGTGCATCTGGTATTTTCCTTAGTTCTAGATTGTGTTCTGGGGCAAATGAGAGCACAAGTGTTGTTGTAGTGATCAAATGTTTTTCAAGATGAAAATATGTCAAGTATTCCCTATACAACTGTTTATGATTGATTTTTGTAGAACTACGTATGTAATCAAAACAACTAGTGTGTCACGATCTCAATGAATCAATGGTGAAAGTATTCGATGGATCAAATCAATATTGGAGTCATGGAATGGATTAAGGAATAAAGTTACAAATTCGTATGTTGAATCTATATGAAGAGCATATGTGATCAAGGATCGATTTAGCCTAGGTAGAAAATTCCTAATGACAGAATTCCAAGTGAGAGTAATGAGGAATGGCCACCATCTATTAATGGAATCTAGCACTTTTCTAATATGGTGAGTGATTGGGTATAATTTCATTCCCTTTCTTGGTCACTACAATCAAATTGATCTTATGTGAAAAGTTGATCTTAAACTGACTAATCATGTATTAGTGATCTGAAGTCGATTTGAAGCCAATTATTGTGTAGAGTGCTAAAATTTACCTCGCACATTTTAGGCATCTGATTTGGGTACTTACGACTATTTAAAAAAGTGACCTGAGGCAATGTCAAGTTAATCAATCATATGCAATGGTATGCTAAATTAATCTGATGTGTAGGATTATCTTTGTACAAGCTACAAAGGATCGAACTTTTGTGGATTATTCTTATGAGGCCAGTTTATGAAGATGGTGTTACAGTGACTAGTACCTTACTATGCTTTAGAATTTCTAGGGACATTGTTGATGATATAAAGTTTGGAGTTGTCTTAGAGGTTCACTGGGTTGTTGCTTGACATTCCACATTGCATTTTTGAAGAATAAGTGTTAACGACATGTGTTAATTGTTGAAGCTCTCTATTTGGTTACAAGTGTACATTGCTCAGTTACTAATGATGTGTTGTTTCTATTGAGTTAAATCATTGTTATTTTTTGTTGCAAATGTATGACCTTCTTAAGTTTTTTCCAAACTTGTAATCTTCCCACTAAGCTCATAATGGATAATCAGGATTTCTCTTGTTGACAATGAGGTTGAAGATTATGTATTACCTGAGATTACGGGGTGATAGATACATTTCTTGTTGATTTGAAGATGCCATGTATATCTAAGTTGGTGGTTTGCTAAGGTATGGTTTTATGAGCCTTTGTGAGTCAAAGTATGATTCTAGGGTTTGACATTGAATATTTTGTTGAGCAATAAGCATGTTTTATTGAGTTGTTTTGTGAGCAGAGAAATTTTCTATTGGTGTTGATGAATTCATGTTAGTGTTGCAGAATGACAAAGTTATATTATTGAGTATAAAATTTTATATGATTTGATTTTTGTATGTTGAGTATGAGAAGAGGTGGATCCATTCTAAAAAGATGAAAAAAGGTCCACTAGTGATTTAAATTTTGGTGCCTTCAAGGCAAGTGGTGGTTTATTAGGGAGGGAGTAGTGGTTTATTTCAGGTGGGTGCCTAAGAACAACTTTGGGATCGGTGTCTCCAACAGATCGGTGTCTAAGAATTTTGTAAGAAATGGATGCTTCCATGAGGTCATTGTCTGAGGTGAGTGGGTCCTCTCTGATGTTTGAGGTTGGTTCCTTACAAGTTAGTGTGTGCAAATTGGTTGGTGCCAATACATTGTAAAAGAAACTTGAATTAAGAAAAAAAATACAAGCATTCAGAGGCTTTTCTCCTAGAAGTATTTCCACCTAAAATATTTGTGTCACATGTATATGTTTTTCATGGTGCTTTTTGTTGATTTGTGTTTCTCTTTCATGATTTGATGATGAATGGAGAAATGGTTAAAACTAGTAAAAATTAATAACATCATTGTCGAAATACTAATTCACCCCCCCCCAATATTTCCAATGGGTAGTAGATCACATGATAATTCATGCCATGCAAATACCTTAATACTCTTTTTATAGTATACATATACCCTTTTCCAAGCGTTTCCATGTGTCTGCTGAATACTACCATTGCAAGAGAAATATTCGGTCAAGTGAAAACCATTGCATGCATCAGATTACCTACAACACATGAATATGGAACACAAGCCATGTCCTCTTTTTCTTCCCATATGTAACCTATAAATAGTTATTCTCACATCAATAGGAATTGGTAGATTTTACCAATTTATAATATTGTATGTTGAAATGCTTCAAAATTGTTTCAATATACATCCTTTGTTTCACCCAGAGTTTTCTAAATGTGTGGTCTCTATTGATTTCCATTTCAAGAATGAAATGTGCAACATTTAGATTATTCATGTTGAATTTGGAGGATCGCTGCATCTTCACTTCCTTGATTGCATTCATATTGTTTTTTACTAGTAACATGTCATCAATATACAACACTACATTTATGAAACACTTGTCTTTCGACTTGAGACATACACAATGATCTAGATGGATTCTCACAAATCCTAATCCTCGGATGTATGTATTGAAATTATGCTACCACATCATGGGGATTTCTTTAGACCATAAAAGGACTTCTTTATTGACCTATAAACTGAAATGGATATTCCAGTAAGTTCATCATAATAGACTTGATAAAAATAGACTGTATTCTAGACAATAAGGGTTAATTTCCTTGGATTCCATATTTACTAACAACCATTTTATGATTATGTACGTAAAAGGTAAAAAGGTGGAAAAATATAGAAAAATAAAATGCAATCACACATCAACTACAATGAACATAATATATGCAATGGGAAACCCTTACGGGATAAAATTTTGTTGGAAGGTGAGGGTACTCTGCTCTCATGACTTTCTCTAGAATAGAAATGATATATGTACAAAGGATAAGGCACTATTTGTGGAGTTACTTGAGGAATGTGTCATGATATGATGATATAGAAACTAAATTCCCTCTATCGTGTTCTCTCTCTCTCTCTCACTCCCATGTTTTCCTACTCTATGTGGAACAATATAGAATCTAAAATGAATGGAACCCCTTTTCCTCCTAGTGGCACTATTATAACATGCCCCTTTAGCCAACTAGGAGTCAAGTTTGACTCCTTCAAGTCTCAACTAGAGTTACAAATTTGACCCTTCTATAGTCTTCTTCATAGTATTCATGTGGCTATCCCCATTTCCATGAGCAACAAGGGCTAATGTGGAATCCTCTCAAATTATGGTGGTTAATCACAATAAGTAAACTTTTTGCTAGTATAAAATTTACATATGAACTTTGATTAAAATATTTCTTGAATTGTTGGAAAGTTCTCTAAGTGTATAATAACGTCATGGGGTTCGGCACATGCGAGTAATTTTTACTCAAAAAATACATCAATTAAGGCCTCAAAATGGTCATATAATGTTTGAGACCCTCAATTCTTCAAACTATGTCCCACTTATAAAACTAATCATGTAAGATAATTTTTTTTTTTCCACTCTGAAAGCATTAATATGGATGGAAAACTATATATTGATTTGGATCATACCTCCACATTTTGTGAGGATTTTCACCCCCAAAAGCTTTACTATGTGAGGTGAAGAAAATTTTTCTCTTCCTTCTCCTTGGAATACAATTTTCTTTAGTATGTGGAAGTTGTTCTTTCAACCCAATTTGTCAAAGGTCATGTCACCATTGTCTTGTAGCTATGGACCTTTTCTGCACAAATATGTCCTTTGTCAACTTTACTTAGGCATCTGGAGCTAAGACCTCTATGGACGGTAAAACCTACTCATCTTCTTGACCCAACATAGAAGGCTCATAGAGTTTGAGATATTCAAAATTCACTATTAGGTAAATGAACAAGTATGAGGGTAGATTAAGTATATTGGAATTATCTCTCACCTTTATAGAATCTTGAATGGATAATATTTCAAATCCTTAAGTTTTTTATCAGGACTTTGTAGCCTCCTTGTTCAACTATAACCATACTCTTGTTACCACTTTAAATGATGTCTATGTTATGTGTTGATCATGCCCAACCTTTTACTTTTCCTATTACTTCTTCAATGTCTCATGTACTTACAAATTGATCTACCTTTTCTTAACATTTCGTTTCTATTAAAGCCTCCTTTGTGATATCCTTTCTAACTCCCCCTTGATACCCATATGCAACATGAAAAGGTGAAGATCGAAAATATCTAAACCAAGTTTCAAATGGGAGCATACTGATAGAAGTGTGGATTTCTCTATTATAAGAGTGTTGTATATATACCATATTTTCATCCTAATTATTTGGATGCATCTGATTGTAACCCCTCAAAAGATGCACCATCTTCCTATTAACTACTTCTATTTACCCATCTATTGGTGGATGGATTATTGTAGACAAGTTCAACTTTGTGCCTATTTTCTCCCATAATGTAGTAAAAAATGCACTGATAAATTTGGTGTCGTTGTCTAAAATTATGCTCCTTGGTATCCCAAAGTCCACCCAAACCTATTCAAAAACAAGTTTGTTATTTTTTTCCCTTCGATGGTCTTTTTATAAGGCATGAGAACTCACATCGTACTGAACTTATCAACTACCATGAATAGGTAGTCATGCCCCTTCCTAGTGTTGGTAAACCTCCCACAAAGTCCATGGAAATGTTTTTCCAAGGATGAGTGGCTACATGTAAGGGATGTATAGACCCTATTTCATATTACTAAGATTTTTTTTACAACAAAGCATACATCCTCTGGCAAAACTAGCAATATCTTCTTACATTTTGGGCCAATACACATACCTATATAAGTTTACCACTATCTTTACTACACTAAAATGCCTTTCAACCTTGGAGGTATGATCCTCTCTAACTAGTTGCAGTTGCTCACCTTTAGGACCACAAAGATTGTCCATCTTATAGAGTAACCCATTCTAGAGTTGATCAGTCAATTGTATTATCCCCATTGTAAACATCACTATGGCTCTATAATTGCACCTCGTTGAAGTCCTCATCTTCTATATATGCATCTTTTTATGCATCATGGGTGAAAGGCTCCATGTGCATCATAGTTCCCAAAGCTACAATTCTAGATGTGGGTGGCCTTAAAAGCATGTCAATCAACTTTTTTGTACCAGCCTTCTTATCCTTGATGACTAAATGAAACTGCTACAAAAAACCATCCACTTGTCATTTTTAGTTTATTTTAGCTTACTCTGGGCTTGTAGGTACTGTAATAGATTGTGATTTATGTGATGATGGTCTCCTTACCCATCAGAGCGTTTCCACATTCTAGTAGCTTGCACTAGAGCATAGAGCTCCTTGTCATAGGAACCACCCCATGAAATATTTTAGAACAGTAGCGTACAAGCCTTCCTTCCTACATCAACACTGCTCCCATAGCATACCAACCCAAATGTTGTCCAATTTTAATGGTCATTGCAAGTTTGGTAATGCAAGAATTGGTTCTTGATTGATTTTCTTTCTCAATTCTTCAAAGGACTTATTTTGGACATTCCCCTACTGGAAACTCTTGCTAGTCATTGTTATAGCATGGAGTGGTGCAACTACCATTGAAAATGAAGCTATGAATTTCCTCAGTTATTGTGTTGCTCCAACAAAACTCCAAACATTATAGAAATTTGTATACAATGGTTGCTTCATGATGGCATCCGTCTTTATAGGATCTATCTTAGACTCCCCTCGACCAATCACATAGCCTAAATACACCAAAGGTTGTTTTTCAAACTCACATTTCTTGATATTTACTACTAGTCAGTGCTTCTTCAAATTCAATAACACCTGCATTAAGTGCGACATGTGCTCCTCCTAGGTAGCACTATAAATTTGTATACCATCCAAATAAATAAACAAAATGAATATAGATAAGGAAACAATATATCATTCATTAATCTCATTAATGTAGTTGGTGGATTGCATAGACCAAATGGCATTAAGAGCCAATCAGACAAACATTGTTTTGTTTTGAAAGTAATAATCCAAATGTATTCTTCTTTAACTCGAACCTGATTTTTAATCAAGCTTGGTGAAATATTTTGCTTGCTACAATTGATCTAATAGACTATCAATCTTGAGAAGGGGGTACTTATTCTTGAGTATAATTTTGTTTAAAACTTTGTAATAAATACACATTCACCAAGTCCCATCTTTATCTGGCACAACTATAATGGGTGATCTACAAGGTGAGGTAATTGGTTAATTCACACCTTGATCTACAACAATTGTAATTGATTCTTCACTTCAGTTGCATCTAGAATAGACTATTTGTATAACCCAATATTTGGTAGTGAAGAGTCTAACTATTGGAAATACTGAGAGAGGGGTGAATCATTATTTCTTTCAATTGTTATTAATGTCATTTAATACTTTTCAATTTTTTTAGCCAAAAGAAAATATTTTAATTAAATTGTTAAGGACACCAATCCTCTATTACAATGATAACAAGCTCCAACTTGTAAAAATTATTTTAGGGATCCAACAGTAAAGACACCAATCCAAAAACCAAAAAAAAAAATTAGGGCTCCAACCCTAGGGACACCAATCCCAAATAACAGAAAATTTAGGACTCCAACCCTATGTCAAAATTTTCAAATATCACAAAACCTAGTTGTCTTCGAGGATCAGCGAATCATAAATATTCAAGGATAGGTCTCCAAAAATTGTATCCTTTCACTGGATGACTATAGGTTTTCCTCACTTCCAAAAGGTTTGTGTAATAGGTCTCACATCCAAAAAGTCTTCAAAAAAATTCAATAAGTCCAAAATATAGTTCTTCCTTACATTCAACAGGTTCCCTTAGGTTTGCAATGGATGCCTTTAGAATTATGTCACTATAAGTTTGTCACAATGATTTTAAAGAGTTTCCTTGAGTCACTATATGAAATTTTCTACTATAGTCTTCAACTGGTCCGCAAACTCACACCATAGGACAACAAAGTATTTTATTGTAGTCTCACAGATCTATTATCATAAGTCCGCAAGAGATCCTTCTTGTCATGGATCAGTAGGAGTAGTTTCTTGTTGCAGGTCCATAAGGAAGCTTCCACACATCCGTAATTCGTTCACACAATGTCTGCAACCATTTTTTGCGAAAATATCCGCAAGTCCGCAAAAAGAGGAGTTGTGTACAAGTCTAAATCGAAATCTTCTTCTCCAGGTTCGAGTTCCAAGCTTCAAAGATTAGAATTTTTGAGTTTCAAACAAATCGCGGATCAGATTGTATGTTGGTTCACGATATGTAAACCTCACTTATCTGTATATTCCTTGTCTGAGATCTGTGTTCCAAAACCAAGTTAGTTATCTTATATTTATACTCTTTCAAGAAGTGAGACGACGAAGCTGGCTTTTTTTAGTCGAAAAAATCATCATCTTCTTTGATTTAAAAAAAAAAAAAGAGGTGATTACATTAGCTTGTTTCTGATATACATCCTTCAGCTAAAAAAACATTATGTTACTTGTTTGTCAATTTACTTAATAAAAAATTAGTGAAAAATCCTACTTACATATCATATCCCCATTATCCCCTATCATTGTACTTTGAAAATTTGTTAGAAAAACCTATTTATGAAGTGTCTTTGTCCTCCATTTATACAGAATTGCTTTGTTATAGGATCACAATAGTTCGTTCATTTATTGCTACACCCTACTGGAAAGCATGAAAGTAAATCAAACATGTTTCTGCTGCAATGCCCATTTTTGATAACATGGCCGCAACCCTATTACGTTCTTGGTACACATGCCTATATGTAATTTGTCGAAGTTTCTTCTCCAAATTCTGGATATGCCTCATACGTGCAGAAAGGTTGATAGGATTGAATTGAGTGTGTCCCTGTACCCGTTCAATGACACTTTTTGAGTCCCCAAATATCTTTATGGTCTCAATACCCAACCATTTTTCACATAGTAGCGTCCCCCATAATGTTATGATTTCTACTCGATTGTTTATACCATTTCATGCTTCCCACCAAAAGTGATAAAACTTACCAAGTTCCAATACAATATATGCCCTGCATCCACATTTCATTTGTAAGCATGCCCCATCAAAGAAACCCACTGGCGATTCACTCCAAATATCAATATATTTGGGATTACCTCTATGGACTTTTCTAATAATTGGTCAAATCTCCCCACAGTATGCAGCAACCTTAATAATAGGCGTCCTCATGTCTGGTTCTTGATGTTGAAAGAGATTTTTGTTTATGCATCTCCAAATCCCCCAGAATATATAAAATGGTATCAGGGAAAATTTTAAGAACACCCCCTAAATTTATAAGTATAATAAATGGGCGAATCTTCATGGTATATAGGAAAAATGGAAGGCGATTTTATCAATAAT